>JAQBSW010000723.1:0-174748 GCA_029291075.1 Eudiplozoon nipponicum | reverse complement strand
CAGGTTTACATATTCGTATAGAAGATTGTAGCGTTATATTTTTCCACATTACTCAACCAAATATACAATGGGTAAATAGCGTAATACCAGCTCCTACTTATGAGTTGCCAGTAAGCGCGAAACGAAAGTGCACAAGATTATACTTTCTGTTCATGCTGACTTTGGTTGGACGTTCTGGTCATTTGTGAACTAATTGACACTATGTTACTTAAGAACCTAATACTAGAATGCGTATATATTAGTTCTCCGCCACAAACAGTATCTGACTTAACAGCAAATTGGTTATATATATATATATATATATATATATATATATGCATAAACGACAAATTTAATTTCTTTATTCAAATATTCAATTCATATTCAACAGTCAACCAAAGAAAGGATAGTCTTGGTGTATGTCTGGGCTTGGCTTACATCATAACCAATATGCTTAAATGCATATTATTACGAATGAAATCGGAACGAATGAGAGAATTGCGATTATACACCGTTATTTTTACGATATATTCTTGGTCTATAATATTTGTGTACATGCCGTATGACAGCGTATAAAATTCAACAGATGGTATCAGGGTCAAAATTGCACCAAAATTAGAAATGAAGTTTACGATCATCTAATTTTTCCTAATGTTTTGCTTAATCGTAGAACTGATAGCATATTGTGCAGATAAGTCTTTCATTATGGTAGGCAGACAGCGAAATAATTACATTTAAACAAATGCTTCCTATTGAAATGGTAAAAGCTCTACTTAATACCTTGAGCAATACGGAATCGCCTATTTGTTCCCTTGAATGTCCTGAGACTAACCTAGATAGTTTGCGTAATACCCATGTATCATAGACATAGATACATGATGATATAGAAAAACTTGTTGTGAATGTTTGTACAGATTAGAAGAAACTGGTAGATTGCGTGCCGCATTTACGTACACATATTTTACATCTGAATTAGTTTTGATTACATCCAGCATTCAACTTCATTTACATGGTGTGAGGTAAAAATTCCACTGAAATCTGTATCAAAAATAGTCTAAAAATAAAATTTTACCTCTGGCCATGTCTAGTTAAGAAGATGTAGTAGAATTTCTCATACCGATTTGATGTGTTCAAATTAATATTAGTGTGTTGCAAAATACAAAACGCCAAGAAAACGCCTTTTATGTTTTATTAAGGTTAGGTGTGTGAGCGTGCTTCTCAATTTCAAACCATTACAATAAAGTAGAATTTTTTAAGACTATGAAAACGAAAATACTTTTTCCGTGCACTGGCATTACCATGGAGACTTTGAAGCTTCATTCTAAACAACTTTGTTATTTCTCGTCTATTTGAATTTTCAAGACCAAGAAATATTTTACTGCTTTTTCCTATTTAAACTAAATAATTTCTTTTGCTATATTTCTTAAGGCTGTCCGTTTTCAAAGGCCTCTATGCAATAAATAATTATTCTGCAATTATTTTTGAGAATACCTTATTTGCGCATTTGTAAACTATTCTATAAAACTGTCCAATGAAATTTAATTAAGAAATTGTTTTGAGGAAAATACGCCTTATGTATAAAAATGAGGCTTGTTCATGACTTCAACAGAGCATACGGTGTATAGTATATTAAAACTCATACTAAAAAAATTACACTTAAAAACACGAAATTTTACCCCCATGATTTTTCTTATTGATCTATGCGTTGAAATTGATCTGATAATCACTTGGCAAATATATTACTGTCTTTCTATGAGTCTCATGAAAATATGCGGTGCACACAAGTTTAGCTGATTCAGCTTATTGACTCTGACGTAAACATAATATATGCAGTTATTTTTAAGTAAAGCATAACTTCATAGATATTTATTACTGAACCTGTTGCTGGATACATGAGAATTCAAAAAGAAAATTCATTAATTATTTCTTGGCATTTAGTCGCCATCAAAAAAAGCAGAATCTTACTAGATCTAATCACTTGTGTTAGCAGTTTTCCCTAAGCTGTATATAAACTAATTTATAGCATTTCTACAAAGCTAGTACATTAACTAATTACTCCCCTTACAAAGAAACGAATTGGCAATAATTCATTGTTAGTCAAACATGGATCTGATAATTATTTAATACCCAATAATGTATCAATATATCAATTTGAAAATTAACCAATTACTCTGTTGTTAAAAGACTGCGATGTGTTTTACCATAATTAAAACAAGAAATTTATTATAGCTTCCTATAAAATTCTAATATATATATGATTATTCCTCATGCAAATCGTTAGAATATATGTACCACTACACTGGTTATATGTTTTGATAAATTGCTGGTTCAACTAAAAGATATCCATTACTAAATAAAACGAATGCTGGCACTAGGACAAATTATTCAGTCCAGTTTTAGTCTAAGAAATCAGGTTGGGGTACATAAAGTAAACAATAATGCACGTTGTTGACATTTTGATTTCTAAACAGGCAATCTAAACGGATTTGCCTTTATTCATGCTTAAATCGCTTCAACTGCAAAGTTCAATACTAACTTATAATACAGAAGTAATATAAGCGAGGCATGTTATTTAAATAAGGAATATATTTTTAACAAAAACAGTAAATATCAGTTCACAAAATATGTTTTGCAACCAATATAATTAATTATAATCAAGGTTGCGGTCTTGAAATAAACACCTGACCCATTAATTACTTACATATGTGAGTATAAACTAAGAATTGTATAGTGTAGAAAAGGCAATTCATCCAGTAGACCGGTTTCGTCCTTATTGGGAACTCGTCATGTACCGGCCAGAATTTGCCGCGGACAGGACTCGAGCCTGGGCACGTCTGCTTCGGAATCTGGTGCTCTAACCACTAAGCCATCCTGCCGCAGATTGACTGTAAATTTTAGTGAAGTGGTCTAAACTCATATGTTTCGTTCATAACCCTCCTAAAAGGCATTTTCGTACCTTTTAGAACGCAAAATTTTATCGTCCTTTAGTCGTAAATAATTTAACAAACCATTCATCAATATGAAGGTGAAACATGTTTATAGTTTGGTCACTGTCTCGCACATGCACCATTGTCAAAATCTTGCGCAGAAACATGTTGTTAAATATAAGAGACGACATTTCGTACAAATTATTTTAGAGATTTGAATATGAGAGTCAAGTTAATTATAGCAAAGTCGGCTTAGAAAATACTTGCAAATGTGTTAATCCCGAATCAAATTTATCGTTGCATAAACAAATAATAATTTGATTCATTTTATGCATTGTCTCTCTTAGGCAACTTTTGACAAAATCTATCTCATATAGTTTAAGATAAATTTCATTGGAGTTTTATTTGCAGGTAGCACACACTTTTGTTTATACTTGTGCATATTTAAAGCAAACTACGAAAAACTTACACTTTGGTTTAAACGAAAGGTACGGTGTTAAAGCATAGTTCATGCAATTATATATTAATATTTATTATTGTTTCAAAGTCGAGATATGTATAATTCACGTATAAACCATATCAATATTATATAGTGCAATTGAACCTTTGAAAGATAAATTACACGTATATTTTGCAGTTTAATCGTTATAATCGAAGTAAACCTTTGCTGTTTCAGGATGTTTTTGAAATTATTTCAATTTATTTAGATTAGAAGAACATGTCGTATTTAGGAGGATAAGTTACCAATATTGCTTGTTTAAAAGGCAAAGGATAACAAATTTAAACCACCAAAGAAAAATTATTTTGTTCTTTACCATAGGATTAAACTTGCAAATACTGTCCTCTATAGTTTTAAATGTCCATTTTTTTTATCTTCGTCAGTCTCTTTGCCGTTGTGATCTGAGTGATGAATATGGAAGATCGAAACGCGTCAATACGCGTGACTGACAGTAACTTTGCCAGATTTTTCTAATGGTAAAATAAACTGGAATTGTTTTT
Organism: Eudiplozoon nipponicum; assembly: GCA_029291075.1. Classification (NCBI taxonomy): domain Eukaryota; kingdom Metazoa; phylum Platyhelminthes; class Monogenea; order Mazocraeidea; family Diplozoidae; genus Eudiplozoon; species Eudiplozoon nipponicum. Next base: position 170,843 of record JAQBSW010000723.1, on the reverse strand, counting down.
TTATCTCAGGTGCGCAAACTTGATTTATATAAATAATGTTGTTAGCTAGTATGTAAAACAGACTATCTGTAAGGACCTTCCTTTATTTATGCTTAATACACCTGAGATACCGATGTTACCTGAAAGAACCGTGGCTTTTTAGCCTTGAATTTGGTAAATTTTATCGAAACAGCACAAAAGATGCTTTTAAAATTATATGAGCTGACTGCAATATTTTCTTATTTTAATGCAGTAAAAACTGTGCTGCAAAACTGGAGTTGGAGAAGCTCTGGAGTAACAAAAAAGAAGCAACTGAGCTTGATACTACTGCCGTAGGTCTCAGGACCGCAGATGTGAACAAGCAGTATTTCGCTGGTGTTGCACTTGATCAAGTAAATGTTCTCAAACTTTCAATCGGAAATTAGTTTAATTTAATGCACAAGGATTAATTAAACGTATCCATTTTTAAAAATAAATGTCTACGTTTCCATGATCAGAAGGCTTTGCTATTCGAAAATATATTTTAACATGTTAATATGTTGATACGGAATTGCAACTAAACATTGCTCTGACTATCATGTTTAATAAGTGATAAACGATAGATTAATTTTTATTTTGGTTGTGAAATAATAAATATTTTAAATATTATACGTAATTGTATTGTTAAATTAAACTGTCGGCGTAACAGCATTTTTAGCGGATTATAATAGTCCGACATAAAAACAGCTTTCGTTCGTTAATATTAATTATTTACGCCAAGTAAGCCATTCAAGGTCTGTTTAAACTAATGCACAGACAGTTTGAAAAAATTAACCTCTAGCATACTAAGCGAACTGCAGGGACAGGTCGCTTAAAGGATGTAGAGGTATATATTTTGGTTAAATTATTGTCGCTGAGCACTAAAATGATGACCCCACCAAGTAGGAATTGGTTGATGCTGTCTTGACCGTGTTTGGGAGTGTTGCTGCAACAATGATATCACATACGCGTGCAAGCGAGACGGAAACAGTTTATGCTCTATTGATACCACAAGGAGGCGAGACATTTACACGGTGAAGAAATTCAAAAATGTGCTTAAAAACTGCATATCTATTAAACGAATGATGTTACTTCATGGCATAAGCTTGTTACCTGTGAAAGTGAATTGTAAAAGATTAAGTGTCTAGACGCATTGTTACGAAATTGATTTCGGAGAGGTGTATTACTTGTTCTTAACTACAGTCTTCAATTAAAACAAGCAAACATTAAAACCGTAGCGGTTTTTATTTTATATACTTGGCGAGAAAGATGATAACCCGTTCTAAATTGCAATTTCCATCAAGAACAGTAAAGCAACTCAATCCAGGTGGTCTGAGATCTGTGTACTCGGTAGAGTACTTTTTGTCGTTCAAATTCATTAAATATTGATGCCAGCCGATGGTAAGGTGTCATCAGAATCACGAATGTCAGTTATACTCCAGAGTTAACGATGTTTATCTCAAGTGATAACCAATAATAAATCGCAATCTTGTACGCTTCTAATGAATTTTAAGTGAAAACATAACCATGGAACGGTTCTAGTGGCACTCAACCGTTTGTAAACACTTTCCACCGAGGAGGACGCAGGTGAAGTTGTGCAATTTTAAATAGCATTGATTGCCGTGCTTAATTAGTGCCAAATGACGGTTCGCGTACATTTTAATTTTTAGTTAAATAGAAATTTAATAAGTAAAATATATGGTGTAAGTGAACTGTTAGCAGTGTGATTAGGCACATACATAACGTATAATTCAAGAACTAACAAATAAATAATATATTAGAAGATATTATTGTATAGATTTAAAATTTGTACGGTGTAGCATGTTGTGTATGTCTGTAGTGCATTTCAATTGAGGATGAATAGTTCAATGTGAAATCAAATTTTGATTGCTAATAGTAATTATTGACGTGAAGTAATCAAACCAAAGTATATATAAACCAATGCGATTGTTCACTAAGTTCATTTTAATTTCTTAGTAAAGCTTGTAAATCAATTTCAATATGTCCTCTGTTACAGAAACTGGAATAACAGAGGTATTGGATATAATAGGCTAAAATAAGCTAAAAGATGAAAAAAACTCTTAAGGACTAATCGCATAAAACATAATGGAGTAAACTTTTTCGGTTTAGATGTTGCCATCGAAGACTATAAAAGTTCGCATCTGGAAAGAACGGGATGGTGCAACACCCGAAGTGTGTAGAAATTACGCTGTATTTAAGGTATCAGATAAGCGAATAATAGAGATGGAATTCAGGCCAAAGCATGACAGGTATTTACAGAATAAAGATAGCCAGAAATATTCTCCAGAAGTGCAGATCTCTGAAACGAATGGAATGATTCCACGATATAAACTATTTACATGTAAAAGAGTATTGCAAATGGTTTAGTATCTAAATACATCACTTTAAAATTAGTATGCGAATATTATTAATTGTTCTCCTTAGCAATTTGCATTTGAAGTCAAGTAGAAACAGAATCACGGGCGATTTTATTCTTCGATCTTCACGTGAAAGATATTTAATCGTTTCCTATCTCAACCATTGTCTATTGCAAAATACGTCTATCTAGAGGGTTTAATTTCTGTGTAGGTGGCGGGGAAGCTAGTGAGTCACGCGTGACGAATTCATTAGTTACGGACGCCTGGTGAATATATGGTGCCATAAAATGTGCGTGTGTCCGTGATGCTCCAGATTACATTAGGTGTTGCTCAAGACAACTGCAATATCAACTGACAACTCGTTGATCCACTAATGATTTTTAAGCAAAGGCGTAAGCCACTAAATAGGTCTAGAAGGAAGATTGAAAGGTTGAGACGACAAAAGTATAATGAATTTAAAATTTTCGACTAAATTATGACATTGAACATTAAAGCAGATTTGCCTTATTGAAACTAAAATATATATGTTGCAAATAGCAAGAAATAAGACTGGTAGGTGTTTTGTTTATATATATATATATATATATATATATATATATATACTCACTCTATATATATATATATATGCCTATCTCATACTATATAGCACTCTATGTTACGACTCATGGCTGGTGTGCTCCTCTTAGTTTAGAACAACAATACATGCATAATTAGACATTGTTGTACATTTTTTTAATGTTGCTCTCCCAGATAGCATGATGCTTGTTTTATAATAAAAGGTGCTGAATGGAAAATGGTAACTTCAGGTCTAAAGAAATACCAACGAGGTTACACAAGAAAAAAATATAACAAAGTTATGTTGCTGTGAAAATAAAAATTACAAGTGATGTGCGGTCCCGATGTCATTGGGGATCACTAGTCTGACATTTTGTCAAATGTTCTCTGGTTCAAATGTGTCAGCGTCCGTTCTAGCCACAAATAAACAGGATACACATTTCTTATCTTAAATTTATTTGCACTGTTAAACAATGTTTAGCTTATACCGTAAACATATTTTAATGAAATCATGCTTGCTTAATTCTGTAAAATTTTATATTCATTAGAACACAATTGAAGCTTCGGTCACAAAGTGAGACAGAGCGGACCGGCACAAAACACAAGGCAGCTAATTTAATCTATGAAGATTAATTTAGCTGCAAATGGAGAAATTTAACAAATAAATGTTAAAGTCTTTAATGGATATTTCACGTAACAGCTCACAGGATATATTCCACCATTAAACTGCTCCGAACAATTAAACGCATGCATAATCAACTAACACATTAACTTTTATAGTTAAATATTTCTCAGTCAATTTAGTTTCAAACATTAGTTTCTAACACACGTGAGGGAAAAACATAGAAATGGTAATTAGTTAGGAGAAATTTCTGATTAATTGAAAATACCACAAAAATGAAAGCAAATGTCTTTTGAACACAAAAATAAAGAAAACGTGCATTTCCGAAGATACTGTAAAAGCAGCTACTGTAATTAATTTATTTATATTTTCAAAATTTTTACATATACCATGTGCGTTGCCTTTGACTCAATACAGTATATTTTAACACTACACATTTGCAAATGCGTTTATTCTGTATGGATCGCAATTTAGATCCCGTAAACATAACAACAACATTAGAATCTATAAAATAAAGATGTCCTGATTTTTCATTTGATGAATTCAATAGGAACAATATTTTTAATCGGTTTAATTTGTGTTTATATTCAACATTCGTTCGATTGATGTTACCCTGTAGCTAAGTCATTCGTTATATCTTTTTTCATTTCTGTCAGCGGATTTTATTAAAATTGGTTGATAAAAACTGTTTAAATCAAGGTTGCGTTCTTGTTATAAACACATATCCCATAATGTACATACAACTGTTACCAGGCATTGAATAATGTACAAAAGGCGATTCATCCAGTAGACCGGGTTTGTCTTTATTAGGAACTCAATGCGTACCGCCCAGAATTTGCCACAGAAAGGACTAGAACCAGGCAAGTCTGCTTTGGAATCCGTTGCTCTAACCTCTGAGCCACTCTACAGCACAGTCCACACAATTTTCAGTTACATGCAAAATTTTATTTTTGTAAACTTTTCCTTCAATTGGAACCTATTTGGCATTTCTAAAGACATCACGTTCTTTCTAGCAACCTGAGATTTGTCACTGTAGAACCGACACTATAACACCTTGGGAAGTTAAATTGAATCGAAGTATAATGGCAGTATATTTATTTTGTATTTTTTGTTGGTATAAACTCAAAATTGCTTCAGGTGGCGAAAGCAATTAATCCAGTAGATAGGATTCCTCCATATTGGGAACATTTGAAGTTTTGTCCAAAATTTGATGCGACGGAACAAAAACCAGTGCGTATTTGATTAAAAATCTGCGACTCCAATCACTACATCCCACGTGACACATTCAATATGCAACATAACTTCCACAAGTGGCATGGTATGAGTATTAAATCGACAGATTGCTGGTGGTCAAGTAGAATTTCTCGTGTTAAGAGATCCCAAACAGGTTCAACCTGAAGGAAAAGCTAACGGAAAGCGGACGATGGTATGAATTTAACACGGGTTTAGCATAGTGCACGGTTAGCACTGGGCTTTGCGTCGCAGACTAAAGAAATGTACCCCAGTTCGTGTCCCGTGAGAGTTTCAAATGCGGACGCAAATAGTCTTTTGGAAGAATTGCTCTTACTATCTGATACGATATTGATTTTATTTTGGATATATATATATATATATATATATATAACTAATTCGGAATACTCTAAAGCATTCACAATTGGGTTTACAGTAAGTTACAAATTCAGATTCTTTACTTTATTTTTTATATGAAAAAGTATAATTATTATTTTATGCGATTGAATTGTCTAAATTGTGAATTCTTTCATTTTTGATTTCGTCATTTAGACTGAAATGGTCAGTCCGGAGCAGTGCAATGAATTAATGCAAGCTGCAGTGCAACGAGGTGAAACTGAGCGACTTGCCAGTAACCAACTGCGTTGCCTCATCAAGAATATATTAGAGGATACCTCGCGAGACATGCGTCAACAAGCCGACAACGTTGAGCGGGCTTTCAGCAAGAACATAGACAATATTATTTTGGCGAAATCTCAATTGCAAGATAGGCTTAAAGCGGTAGGTAGCTCAAAAGTGCCTCTTTTATATTTTTCGATTTTTGGACGAAATCGCTTTAGCGCCGTCCGTTATCCAGTATACCACCACATAAAACATTTCTCCTTCCAACATCGTGAGTTATAAACAGTAATTCAAATACGTTTGCAGATCAAATTAAACGAAAATAGGTTGCGCCATGAGGGCTAAACCTAAAGGAAAGGCTAACTAAATAGCCTTAGAGTATAAGTGAAAATTTTGTGCCGCGTGCAGCAGGCTGAGTCATTGGTTAAAGCATCAGACTCCGAAGCAGACGTGCCAAGGTTCGAGCCCCGTCCACGGAAAATTCTTGACACTACGTGATGAGTTTCCAATAAGGATGAAACCGGTTTATTTCATGACCGGTCTTTTCCACATTATACAATGCTTAGTTTATACTGACAAATGTATGTACTTAATGAGTCAGGTGTTTATATCAAGATCGCAACCTTTTTAAATCGTAATAAATGAAAGTACAAGCCCCAGTTGAAACATTTTTTGCATAAAACTTTGAAAAGAGTTTGACTCGGTTTATTCTGATTTTCTGGTTACTGGACTAAACTAATTTAATTTTACTGGGTATACAATGATAGGAAATTAATTTGTTACTTCTGGTCATGGCCTAAATTATTTAAAACGATGGAAGAATAATGTATTCATTAAAAGAATCAATAAATAAAAATAAGTTCTATATCAAAAAAAGAGGAGTATACGAACTCTTTAAATCAAGTTTGCCAGCTTGAAGTAAGCACCAATCCCATTATATTTAACCAGTCGTCGAACTACATAACAAAACTACCACCAGTCGCAACACACTGAGGCGTTTCGACCTTCCATGATAATCATCAGAGTACGACGTCAAACTGACTATGGAGAAATAACCGCATTGCATACATATGGAAAGCAAAATTAGATATGCGGCTCTCACCTCTAATAGGCTTGAAAACACATGCTCGTGACTGGAAATTTCAGCTGCACAATATCTATGCAGTCACGAACATTAGCTGATTGTAGCTTTCGCCGCATATATAATTTTCCTTTCCATATATATGCAAAGCGGTTTGATCCTCGCTAGTCAGTTTGCCATCATACTCTTATGATGATCATGGAAGGTCGAAACGCGTCAGTGCGTTGCGACTGGCGGTAGTTTTGTTATGTTGTTCGACGACTGGTTAAATACAATGGGATTGGTGTTTACGTCAAGCTCGCAAACTTGATATGAAGAATTGTTACCACCATTCGCGCAATCAATTATTGTTTAAGTATACGAATTGTTTTGAAAATCTTTCTTTTGATATTGCAAATATATTTTCTTCAGCAGTTCCAATAGTATATACATTTGAATAGAAGAACAGGTTTCTCTAAAGCAATAATTTCCATCTACTGAATTTCATTTTTTATCTTTGTATTTACTCGAGGTTATTCTGTCGAAAAGGAAAGGTGACCTTTCAGTGTTTATTCTACACCAAGAATTGTGTATTAAGCCATTCTTTAAATCAATATTGCGAGCTTGAAGTTAATATTAATCCCATTGTATTTAACCAGTCGTTGAACAACATAGGTCTGCTGCCGCCAGTCGACGACTGGTTAAATACAATGGAATTGGTGTTTACTTCAAGCTTGCAAACATGATTTAAAGAATTTTTACCACCATCCTAATATATTTAACAAAATTCAATCTTATTGCTATGCCGGTCCATATGAAAACTCCTGTCTACTGTTTTCATTTAAATTCTTAAATGTTAATATTACATTACCTGGGTAAATTTATCTTGAAGAATAATAATCTTCGGTTACTGAATCATTATTTTATTATCATGGCTTTATTTTATTTTATTGCTTATAGTCATTTCTCAGCAATGTACGTCTGAACTCGGCTTTATTTTTTAAATATTTTAGTGATAATCCAATCGGTTCCTTGTAGTTTAAAGCTATGGTTCTATTCATTGTCAAATTTAAATTTACTTGTAATTCAATAAAAGATTTCTAAACAGCAGTATAAATTAAAACTATAATTACTTATCTAAAATTTAAAGAAATACATCAATTTTCTTCAATTAACAGCATATTTTTCTCGAATTCTACTTTAAACTAATACAATTTAGGCACATTTATGTTTACTTAGACAACGAAACACAGATCAAGTTCTAACGTGAAGAGATAATAAACAGGTATAGCATCCAAATATGTCCCAGCATTAAACCACAACTATTTTGGACACAAAGTGTTTAGAACTATCGTCCCGTACGAACTATGATGAGAAATGATATGCCAGTAAACAGGTGAATGTTCCCTTATTGCCGTTCTCATCTACTGTAATAATGATTGAACAAAAAATCTAATAAAGCTATACAACGGAAAACAGCCTGCAACAAGTGGTTTTGTTGGGAAAAATATAGGCCACATGATACCATGGCTCAATTCCTGGTCGCAGCAATTCTGATTCCTACTGAAGAGTAACCAATAAGCACTAAACAGCGCCAATAGATTCATTTATTTGCTATCTTATTCAATTCTTAGTACATATATGTAAAGAAATCTTATCGTGTACTTTATTTTTTATCACTTATTCACGTAGAAACAAATCTGTTACACAAAAAGTCGGAGCCAAAAAATTAAAAATTTCAAAAAAATCGATAACAACGAGGAACTTCTCAAAATTAAGACAGGACCGAAAACAGCAATTGATTTAAAAATCAAGATTGAATACAGTGCGCGGTTAGCATGGCACCAAGTACGAGTTTCAAAACTGAACAAAATGTTTCACATTTTGGTCTTAAATCGCAGAATTGTGGGGTTCTACTACCATATGGCTCATTAGGCAAAAGCCATTCTAGTGAAAAGTTCGCATTTACTATCTCATAAAATTTATCCTTTATAACGGCACGTATTACGTATGCATATGCACGTATGTATATTAGTTATAATCTTCTTTGTAGGCTTTCAGAATTTCATGTATTCATCCCGTCAACAGATAAACAATTTGTTTATTTCACAAGACCAAAACAGATAGAAACACAATTAACTACGAAATTTCGGCAATAAGAAGAAAATTGTCTCAATCTAAACGTGTGAAATCATCCTTGCTATCTTAATTTGTCTAAACTCGGCTCTACCTCAATTACAGGTGCGAATAGCAGTGAATCACTTGCAACATTAAAAATATTATATGAATATCCATCAAAAACTTCAATTACGAGGTAAAATATTTTATTCTTATAAAGGGCAATGGGTTAAAAATTAAAAGAACTGTTAACTGCAACAAAGAATTTATCATTTGCAATGAAGATTGTCGAAAAATTTACAGTCTATTAAATTTATTATCAATTAAATGTTTTAAATTAATAAAACAAAAGAAATGTGTTTGTGAGAGTTATGGTTAATTCTGTATTGTGTACCTTGTAACACTATCTCAAATAGGACAATAATTTTATTTCAAATTCAGCATGAACTAAAGGAATAATCGAATTTACACATGCATTTTTTGCATACCAGTACGAGCTGGGTCTACGTACCAGCACCACTATATATTTGATTAAGAAATTTTTATGCACCAATCTGTGCATGTATTCTTGAATTTATATGTTCATGCACTTATTTTTATATCTGCACACATTTGAAAACAACGGAAAATTATCTTTGCACGCAACTACCAAAAAATAAAATAACTTGCCAGAATTGGAAAAAATAAGCAATGTCTTAATATTATTATCATTTGATGAGGTTTTCTTTTAACTATGGGTCTACTTTATTCTCACAAATTTTCAATATTCCCTTCAGTCTGGTGGATACCTTCGACTTGGCCAAATTACACATCGTCATAAACAAAAGGTGATACACTATGAACACAACTAAAGAAAAAATTGAGATAACAAATTTAAAAAATTATATTTTTTATTATTGTTGGAGCTATTTAAATAGTTTAATATATCATCGAATAACGCACAATCATTTTTCCTGTATGTAGTAATTTGTCCCTCTTTTGTAATCTTTTACCTAGGCGCTATTTAAGGACATTTTTATTTATTAAATTATAGAAATAAATTTTAGCATATAATTACGATTTATTTTTGCTTATATTATTAAGCTAAAAATAACGTTGATTTTATGTGATTTATGTAATCTTTCTAGAACAGCCTTTTTCATTTTTTATGTTTCTTACATACTTAATGTGTTTAAATTGTGCTTCGTGTAGAGTTCTTTGTGCTTTTTTGTCTATCGTTAAAATTATTTCACGCTAATGAAGCGACCAATAAATTTAATGCCCATTTTTGACCGCTCTTATTGACTACATATTTCTAAGAGAATTCGAAGTAGTTGTGAACACTGTTACGGTACATTTTTGTTAAAATTTGTTATAGCCAAACACTTACCAGATTGAAATCAATGTGCATCAAATAGAATTTTGATATAACGAAAGTCTAAAAAATGTGACGTCTTGACTTTTTTGATAAGTCAAAATAATTGTAGTGGACGGGCGAGCACTAATCGAGATATCAAAATATTTCCAAAAGTTTAAGCTGGCAAATCTACCGTAACAGGCTGTATATATATACATATATATATAAACAAGTAGTCAGTATAAACTAAAGACTTAATGAGACAGCAAATACAACTCTTTGTCCTTATGGGGACCTCGTCAAATAAGCTCCATAATTTGTCATACCTGGGGATGCAAACCGACGCACATTTAATTCACCGCGCCTTACAACCTGCATACTCTGCAGTGAAACCCTAACCAGTAACTATTGGAGTGCACAAGACTGATCATAAACTTAGAGTGCTATTTTTATATGCCAGTTATCCATAGTACACAGCGAACGTGCCCGTATGGTAGCAATGATTAGCAACTTATAATAACAGAGATTGTGGCAAATCTAACGTTGCAAATCATAGAAGAAGAGAAAATAATTTCCAATTGGAGATGTGCAAGGTTGATACTTTAAGATTTAATGCTATTCTGAGTAAGAGGAATAAAGTCTTGAAGTAAATATAGGCATTTTACAGAAAGAAAAAGAATCAGAAGGAGAAAACGTCCAAAATATTTCAAAGAATGAATAGTTTTGTTACTGTGTAGAATAATAAACTGCAAAATGGTGCTACAAATGATTGGAAATCGAGGTAAACCGATGATATATAATGCGTAGTGCTACTTGGCATTAAGGTTAAAAAGCAGGACAAGATTAAAATTAAACTGATATACGATGAAATACCATAAAACATTGACATTCGTAAATCATCTAAGAGCATCGACAAATCAACGATATCTAAACCTGTAGTGAATTAATTTTCAATGCATACATGTATAAACCTTTTGGAAAATCTTATCCATGGTCATAATTTTACGATTTCTATTGAACTCTTGAAAAATAATAAGATCAGATTAAAAGCGTGACATTAAACGATTTAAATAATTTAATAAAATTGAAACTTCTAAGAAAAGATTCAATATTCATACTGATATGACATCATGTGGACAAAATTATGCGGTGAGAAATTAGTGAGAAAATTAACACGTTTACTTAAACAATGCATTAATTTAACAAACAATCTACTGTATAAACAGCAAGGAGAATTTAAGGTGACAATAAATAAACTGATTAACTTAAATGAATTGAACTCACTGCAACGAGTTCACATCCAGAATGTCCATTTCATTAATGTACCTATAACTAAAAACCGCTTTAAATAAAAAAAGTTGAGTTTTTAGCATTAAACTATCGACAAAATGTCGAAATTCCATTTTTATTTCGAATTCAAATCTATTCATATTCATAATTTGAATTTAAATGGAAGATCACAATCTATAGCTTCCTTCTTTAGTTTTATACAAACCAGTTAATAATTGTAAAAATATGCATTGGAACTGAAATCAACGAACGATAATACAAAATAGTTAATAAATATGATTCTAAAATAACCTATAAAAGGCACTAAAAATAGTGATTTTTGCATTAATATATCAATACCAGAGTCCAAATTGAGCATAAACGTCATAATAATTGCAGCAAAATGAAATATTCGAGCAGTATTGAATCAATTAACCGCTCTAAAATTAGGATTTAGATAATCACTGGCAATGGAATTTATGTATATTCTATCAACTTAAAAATAAAAGGAAATAGGATCGCAAATACAGTGCATTTTTGAGCCCGTATTTGTCTTCATTGAGCACTCATCGATAATAGCCAGAATTATCGTGGCCAAGATCTGTAATCTAAAGTATTTAGGTCAGATAACTGAAACTCGTTACTCCCGCCACCAAATGCGCTCATTTAGCGCAATTTTCAGTTTCCCACCTTCTTTTGTTACTTATTGAGTCATATTCCTCTCCAATATCACCTAAGACCTTAAATTTAAAAAACTCATCCTTAACAAATTGTCAGCTGTACAATCAAATTCTTTAACTCATGTTCCCCTGAATTCTATCACTAAATGGCCAATAAGAACGAAACTTGTTTGGTAAAATTAACGGCATATCTTAATTTATTAAATGTTTCACTCATAAATTATGCATTTAAATACTTCGTGTAAAATATTTTATTTTGAAAATACGTAACCATGTCTGGTTTCTATTATTGGAACAAATAGAACAGCGTGTTTTCGTTAGTGTGGAAAATTTAGTACAGTTAAAATATAAGTATTATAGCTAGACTATAATAAAATTGTATTATTAGTTTTATTCTTTATATATATATATATATATATATATATATATATATATATATATATATATATATATATATAAATATCACGGAAATAAATATTTACCTTTATTTACAAGTTTTATTAATCCTCAAATAAAATGCATGTACTAATTTTTTATCATCCCAAAAACCACAGAAGTTTTGTTTCTTGCAATTGTATGTGGACCGAACCGTTGAGACTACAAATGTATAAAATCGATAAATTTTGCATGAAATTTGTCACAAGAAAAGATTACAGTAGACAAACTAAATTCTAACCTGATTTCTGTTAGAAAATATTAGTTAACCGAAGAAGAAACTTTCTCAATAGCAGAACAATAATAGCCATCATTCATTTTATTTAGACTCTGGCGGAAATCGTACAACAAGAGCGAATTATCCATGAGTTACAGGAGGGAATTCGCCGAAAAGACAATCCAGTAAAAGTGGCACAAACCCGCCTTCATTTGCGCACATTCCGACCGGACAACGAACTTTGCAAAGATTCTCCACATGCATCGTAAGTGATTTCATGTTTCAGCTTATCTGTAAACTCACAACTGTATATATCTCCATAAAAGTGGTTCACAAACGGTATATATTAACTAAGCGATTAACTATGTTGCTTTTTACAATTTTATTGATATTTTAGCCTATTGTATGAAGTAAATGGTCTCACTAAAAGCTTGGATGTTCTAATGGAGGAGTTGTCTGAAGCTGAGTTACGAAGAAAAAGCCTTATTGATGCCCAAGTTGAACTGGAGGCTGACATTTGTCTGAAGACCAACACTTTGCATATCGATCAGATAAGATGCCAACCGAAGCGCGCATTTTACCCCACAACTGTTGCATTACAAGGCTACAAGAATTGTGGAATTTGAATGTTTATTGAAAAACCTGAAAATCAGCGTTCCTCATAAAATGTTTAAACAGTAAATTTTATTGCCTTTAGATAAATATTTTTAAACGTTCAACCGATCATGTTTATTATTAAATAATAAATTAATGTTTTGTCAAAGCTTTAATCTTCCTCTTTTATTTAACATAAAATAGATAGATAGTATGTCTCTCTACTTCCTCATTAGTTATTTTTTAATTGATCTTGTTTCCAGTAAAAGTATTAATTGGATCCATCCAATAGTTGCTAAAAAAAATTAATCAAAACAATAGTTTTCCCAATTAAAAGGTGTAGCAAAAATACAATTGGAATAAATTATTCGACAATCTCTCGCAGTCTAAATAGCAGATGAATTATTTAATTTTCTTAGGCATAAGACATGGTACACCTAATAACATTTAGTTCAGGGAACAAAATTTCGGGATTTCATCTTGACTCCAACATATGTTTTGCTACTGCTACACATAATCATAATCACGGAGTTGATACCATTTATATTATCTTTCTTTTTGTAAACAAAAACAAACAAACAAAGAACACATACTTACTTACTTTACTTTACTTTACTGCGGCTGGCTCCTTTTAGAGGATAAGCCGGCTCCATTGATATCCCGGATTAAACCTCTCCATGCCGGGCGGTTGGCAGCCATTTCGGAACATAAAGAGGGCCAATGACGCTCCCAGTGACGCGGACCATAAACATTGCGTAAACCTAGGAGTTCCAGGTCCGATTTGATTGTTGCAAGCCATGTCTTCAGTTGTCCACCTCGGCGGCGGCGCCAGTTTGCACATTGAACCGGGGTCATCACCTGCCGTACCATTTCGTCTTCGGGTTTGCGTAGTACGTGCCCGAACCATTGAAGTCGACGATGTTGGATCCAGACGGATAGTTGCATGATGTCACCGCATTGGTGACGAACAGATGCGTTCGACACTCGGTCCATCCATTTTGTCTTTGTGATGTACCTAAGGCACCAATGGTCGAATACTTCGAGCTTTTTGGAGTCCTCAGAACGTAATGGCCAAGTCTCACAGCCATACAGTAGCACAGGGCGAACAGTAGCCTGGTAGACTCGGATTTTTGTTTTGAGGCTGATTTCACTTCTTCTCCAAAGTGAGTTCTTCAATTGTAAGAAAGCAAGTCTGGCACGGTCGATGCGTGTTCGGACTTCATTCTTTGCTTGGCCAGTTGGAAGTATTTTTGAGCCAAGGTACGTAAAATCGTCGACTGTTTCGATTGGGCTGTCGTACACCGTGAGCTGCTCATCAGATGAAGATACACCGATGGCGAAGGCTTTCGTTTTGTCAGCATTGATTTCCAGACCAACGGCTGATGAAAACTGGGCCACTTGATCCAAAACGGCTTGCATGCTCCCAAAGCTGTCAGCAAGGAGAACAACATCGTCTGCGTAATCAACATCCGTCAGCCATAGGTTATTTGATACTTGAACGCCTCGGAACTCAGTTAGCGCGTTGCTCAGAATCCAGTCAACCGCATAATTGAACAATATGGGTGACAAGGGACATCCTTGTCGAACCCCTGTGTGCAGACTGAATTCATCCGATTCTTCTCCGTACACACGTACTCTGGCTTTGGTGGCTGCATAGTAGGCCTTGATCAGATTGACGAGTTTTATGGGCATACCGTCGAGCAGCATGATGTTCCATAGGGAGTCGCGATCAACAGAGTCAAAAGCAGCTCAGAAATCAATAAAACAAGCGACGGTTGGTTGTTGAAATTCGTTGCGATGTTCCAAAACTCGCCGTAATGTAAGGATCTGATCAACACAGCCTTTGCCTGGGCGGAATCCACCCTGATTGGGACGGGTACGGACATGCCGCTCTTTGCAGAAGCGGTTCAATAGATCGACGCCAACAGCTTGGATGCGGTGTTGAGAAGACTGATACCACGGTAGTTTTCACACCTTGATCTATCACCCTTTTTGGGAAACGGTAACAGGATTGACATTCCGAAGTCTGACGGGCATGCTTCTTGTTCCCAGATAGAAGAGAACAGTCGATGGATTGATGGCAGTAGTGCGCCTATACAGGCCTTGTAGATCTCTGCAGGAATTCCATCTTCACCGGGGGATTTCTTACTCTTCATGCGCTGGATGGTCATAGCGATCTCAACCTCGGTTGGGGAAGAGCAGTCCACATCGTAGCTGGGTGTAGATGTTGCAGGTGGTTGCGGTGGGGAGCGGCCACTGTATGGTCGGTTCAATAACTGCGAAAAATGTTCAACCCATCTTGCGATTTTGCCATTGACATCAGAAATCAAGTCTCCTGTTGCGCTGCGTAGAATAGTCTCTGCATTGCGCTTACCGGATGCTTTACGTATAAGACGGAAGAGACCCCCGAAATCACCGACGTTTGCAGCCGGTTCCATAGCGGAAGCCATTTCATCCCAGTACTGCTTACGGTCAGCCCGAGCAGACCTCGTGGTTTCACGTCTCAGGTGGCGATAATTGGGCGCGTTATTCATCCGGGCATCTCTTGCTTTTTGTGACGCCCGCATCGTGCGTACAGAGATCCAGTCTTTATGGTGACTTTTGATGGTTCCGAGCGTTTCAAGCGCAGCTTGCTGAGTAGAGAGTTTCACATTATTCCATTGATGCTCCACATTGGTTTTATCTACGGCATGAGTTCCACCGTCAGCGGCAGTCAACTTTGCAGTGATTGAGGCAGATAGCGCTGTACAACGGGATGGGTCCGTTAGGGCAGCAACATTCAGGCGTTTCGTAGGTTGACGGCGCCGTCGGGACTTGAGATGAAGCCTCAATTTGGCACGTACTAGAGTGTGGTCGGACCCTCCTCGGCTGCCAGTTTCAGCTCCTCGGTATGACCTGCAATCTTCGACAGAAGACATCCAACGCGACCGTACCAGAATGTAATCGATCTGATTGGCTGTGTGACCATCGTTTGAATACCAGGTGAGCAAATGCTTCCGAGGGTGTTGGAAACGCGTATTGGTAACGCACATATGGTTGACTTCTGCAAAGCTGATAAGTCGTGCTCCGTTCTCGCAGCGCTCACCTAGACCAAACTTTCCCAGTATGTGTCTGGTGGATGAGTCAGAAGGTCCTGTTCGTGCGTTCCAGTCACCAGCAACAAATAGTATGTCACCTCTAGAAATTCCGTTGATGGTCTCTTGCAATTGGTCGTAGAACTCATCTTTCACATCTGAATCAGCTGCGAGGGTTGGTGCGTAGACGGCTACGACTGTGATGTTAAAAGGTTTCCCTCTCAGTCGGACCGTTGCGATCCTCGGTGATACGGGATTCCAAGCCAGCATGGCTCTCTGCGCTGTAGGACCAAGTAAAATGGCTACACCGTGTTGTCCGGACCCGTCAACTGGTCCGCTGTGATGCATCAAGTATGTTGATTCTGCCGTCGGTACTTTTATCTTCGTTGATCCCGTGCCGGGCAGTCGGACCTCAGACAGGCATGCAACTTCAATCTGGTAGTCATATAAAGATTTGGCCGTGATTGCTTGGCTGCCGATATCAAGCAATGTTCGAACATTCCAACACCCGAAATAAATAGGTGTTTTCGCGCTGATAAAACCAGATAGCTTTTCATTTGACACCCTGGCCTCTGGGGGAGCACAGGGCGCGTCGCTTGCCGGGGACGCCGTAGCATGAACGGTATTCATAGATTGTGACATTTTCATGGAGTTTCTTGGGAATTTC
Organism: Eudiplozoon nipponicum; assembly: GCA_029291075.1. Classification (NCBI taxonomy): domain Eukaryota; kingdom Metazoa; phylum Platyhelminthes; class Monogenea; order Mazocraeidea; family Diplozoidae; genus Eudiplozoon; species Eudiplozoon nipponicum. Next base: position 153,990 of record JAQBSW010000723.1, on the reverse strand, counting down.
GTACACGTGGTGTCCCCTCACCACTCGGCTTTTTGATCGAGGACGCACCTCTAGCCTTTGCACATCCAAGCGCAGTCTGCAAGGCAGCAGAAAATAGTATGGTTGCCGGTGGCTGTTGAGAGCTCATTCGCCATTCGGAAGTACGGGGTACTGTCCAGGAGTCCATGTAATCCTGTGGCTGTCATATGTCACTCTGCATCAGCCGCTGCTTCAATCTTTTCTATCGTATACAAAATTATTTACATATCAACTTAACCCGCAAATGTTCACAATTTTTATTTGTTTCAAGAATGCACACGTCGACATCCCACACAAGGGGCAGCCTAGGTATCTTGCTTAATCGATCAATTGCCACAGTGCGTGACCGAACAGGTATATAGCACAATTAGTGTTGCTCCTATCATAAACTTCCTTCAACCAAGAACCATTATTGACAGTATGAAGTGCTGTTGGTTCAACCTTGGCTACCTTGGCAAAAACTGTGGAACGTAGACGAGTCCAGTTTATCCTCGCCGCTGGTTGACGCACATGGCCTGAATTATTTGTAGGCAGACCCGGATGTCATATATTGAAATGAACCTGAGCGCTGTGAATGAAGTTGGCTAGGGAGATACATCTGCACTTCGTAGTCCATGGTTTACGGAGCAAAGCTTCTATCTTTTGACTATATGGATAAAATAGTCAGTTATATAATATAATATATATATAATTTTTCCCACCTAGAACCAGAGGTCTGACAGTCCCTAAATCGTCGCAGAATGTCTGTAGATGATACGTTCCAACGCGAACACTAATAATCTATAGATTCCGGCACCATTGATTGAATTTCTTTGACTCGAACTGGGCTCCTTGGTCAGTTATAACGACTAAGAAAGCGTTCGGTTAACTATATTATAATTTTCTCCTGGATGAATCAAAATGGTGGCGGCTACCAATCTCTTCATACATTGGACAATTTCTCTGTATTCCTCCTCCAACCATCGAAACGTTATATTGCCACTAGTTAGTTTTGAAAAGAGTCCTTGAGTAACTGCCATACACGTGAGATATGGTCTATAATAATTTATATTGAATATATATTATCGTATTTTCAAATTTCCGGTTCCAAATAATCCTTTATATGACCAAGAAAGCGTACTTGTCTCTTATCTGTTTTTTGTCCACTCGACTTTGCAATTCGTACCGCCAGGACCGAAGGTCCTCATGGTACCAGCATCGAAAAACATTTCTTCGTATGGTGCCTCACTCACGCACAGCCGAAGTCCCGGCTAGGCAATGCTAAAAATATTAAAGTTGCTGTACCACTGAATAAATTCCTTCGACTAGAACTGCAAACCCTGATCGAAAACAAACCTTGTGGTGCTCCAAATCGACAAAGCTGGCGCTACGTAAATCATCTTTTAATTTTCTCCGGAATGGTACAGAAATCGTCCCACTGGAAAAAATTATCAATCATAGGTAGCATATAGGTTTTAACACCACACACTCAGTTAGCGAAACCACGAAGTCGAAACGAATAAAAATATTTGGTGTTGTGATGTCAGAAGCAATAGGAGTGACGCATTCTCTTTTCCATGTTTTACAATGCTAGTATGTAACGCGGTTTTGGCATTATCTCCGAATATCGTTTACTACTCCTGGCCAATACAGCCGCAACTAATATGTTTCGATGAAGCGCTCAGCGCCATAGTGTCTGATAATTTACCGCCAAAAAGCGATCCGTTGACTTTTTATTTACCCCGGGATAAACCAATGTATTGTTTGCTTATCTTTCCGGCCAAGTAAATGATTTTGTATGGTCAATGCTTCAGAAGGTGCGAACACAGATTTTTCTCTTTGAAACTGTCCGACTGCTTTTGATATACGACATTGATGCAATATTCATCACAGTTATTCATAAGTGGCGATACCCGAAAAATAGAAATTCTGCCAATCGCACTGGTTGCATTAATCTCGATTCCTGATCGATGTAGAATCGTTACATCGTATTATTTCAACAGCATAATAGTCCGATGTACTCGTTTTTGTCAATGCCTATCTAAAGCTATGCACTAGTGATTCTTGAATGGTAAGGATGGATATATGGCTGCTCATTAAAGGATACCTAAACTTCCGTAGGTTCCATTTTTTTCCTCGCTTTCGCAAAAGTCCAAATTACACAGTGTGTACGGTGAAAGTTTGTTTGAATTTGTAATCCTCGTTTGTCAGCGAGCAGATACTGACACTTGATTCTCAAGTTTCTTCCTCATCAACCGGGCAACTTCTAGGCAATCAAAGATCTGCTACTTGCTCCAGTATTACCAGGAATCATTGCCAGATTTCATCTACCATAACCGTCATTGACAAATAAATTTATGTTTTTAGTGCTGAAACTTAACATGTTAATTGAACCGAAACGTGTTCATGTATCCATTCAATATCATTCTAGCGAACAATAGTTCACAAAATAATCCAATGATCAATAATTAACAGTAAAATAGATCGACAAAATCCCCTGAAGTCCATAATATATATTGGCATGAAAGCCTAATGTAAATAATAAATATAACCAGATAGTCCAACCGAAATTCTCTCTTTCTCACTCTCTCCCTATGTCATTCACGCCACCTCTTGCAATCAGGGAATATTGTATTGTACTCTGGAAAGTAGATTTGCCTCAAAATTGGCCCGAGCTCTGCATATACACTGAACAGCAAAATATTTGGAAAGACCATGCCACACAAACATGATTACATCACGCAGGTAAAACATAGAAAACAATCCGTTATCTCAGCTACAATCGCATAATTAGTGCCATGGTATTCACAGAAAGCTCATCCGGCAAGGGTTTGACTCAGTTTTATAGATAAGATTTCCGAAGGCCTGGCATGGTAGTGATTTACTTCTCCAGGTTGAAATTCTGGCCAATGAATATAGATTAATAACGACCCATCACCCAATTCTTCAGCAGTCACTAGGAGAATCCATGTTTCATACGATAAATTTTGCTCTCGCACACAGGCGTTAAATCGGTCAAGTTACATTTGTGGTCTTTCACGATTCAGTATTGCTAACATAAGCTAAAATTAAGATGAAGGCTTTTTATAACCGGTCGATTCGGATACCAACACTAGAAAGAGATCGTATGCTGGCATCTGAGCTCAGTCATCATTATTATTTGCGACCATGTGAGTTGGGTCCCTTATGCGGATTCCTTTATTGTTTACAATAACCATATAATCTAGTCGAGCTTAAATATTCGCTATTTCATAAGCAAAAGTATTCATTTGTCCACCTAATATCTGTACCAAATCTTAGAATGAAGCCATATTTATGCTTACAAAACATTCTTAGAGGTACAGTTAAGCATACGATTTTACTCGCATAAAGCTCGCACATTAGTATAATAAAATAATAATACTTTAGTTATTTCTCTAGGCTCGTCTACCGTCTTCAGCAATCTTTTTTGGGACTATCGCTGTTGTGGAATAATTATCCGGACTAAACATCAGCCACTATAAAACTAGACCAAGCACATAAAACCAACATTTTAGTATTATGTACCGACTAACACAGCATGGATTTATTAAAATAAAGCGAGGTTGTCCATGCCCATCGAGGATTGTCTTTAATTCCGTGATCCTGCTGGATGATAATCTGCTATCAACAGATGATGAGCAACATCTAGCTAATGTTTAATATTCAGTACAGCGTATTAGATGGTCTGCGGTATTTTTTAAATATAAATTAATTTACAATCAATACACGCAAATATTATTTCGACCCTTAATTTTGATTTCACAACAAAACTCTCGATTAAAATTATCCATAAATTACTTTAAGTTTCACATTCAAATAATAAGCTTTTTTTAGTTTTACATTTACAATATTACGCAATACCTAGTTACACTTTCCTGAAATAAACATAGTTTAATATACTCATAGTGCATGTATGTATGCTTAGATGATTATTAATAAAGTTTTTACAGCATTGCCATGTTTTTAATTACTTTAACATAATGACGTTCTCACACTAAATAGCCCATTTTTGATAAATCTTTCCACTCGTTAAAAACAGTCAAATGAAATGAAATCATACATGTAAAACTGATGATATGTGCATCAATCGTCGATACCAATGTAGATGTAGTCGCAATTTTTCATATCTGCTTTAAACCATAAAAGAGTATATGCACATGCGTACAAACACATACACAAATACGCGGACAATTAAAAAGTTGTATGCACATTAAAAAATAGGAGATTGGAACAGAAATCGATATTAGAAACTAAAGGTCATTTTTTATATGGATTTTGCATCTCTTATGATGTCGTAAGGCACATTAAGTATGATTTCACGAATTTATCGGAAAATTGCGTAACGCAAAATGCGACATTTTGAAATTGTGATGACAAAGTTGTGCTTGCAAAACAAAATGGCTATAGGATTCATTTTAAAAACTATTAACTGTATCGCATTTCTTGCTGAAATAGAAAAAAAGCATCTAGCATTGTCAGATGCTTCGGCTCGTAAAATAAATAAGACTTCATGGCAAATTATGAATTATCTGCAAAACGCGTTTTGATGTGCAAATAATTATTACGACTAACTGAAGAAAATTCGACGCATTGTGCAATTATAGCATGAAATGCGTCAAATAAAAGTAAAATATAAACAACATATTAGGCATCATGAATTAATTCTTCGGAATGATTAATTTTATTAGATTTCGCATTTGAAATATGAGAAAAGCAATAGTTGAATTTGTTAAAATACTTACTGTCTTTGCAATCGATTGCTCCTGCTCGCTGTCCGAGTCGAAAACACTCAATTTAGAGTACTTGCCTTGGTTAAATGAAGCTTCCGCAGGCTCCACTTCAGAAACTAAATCAAATATGCAAATTAGATGAAAAATGTATCGTCACGGTAATGGCTTTCATTGCGTAAATTAGAACCCCACTTCCTAATACGTACATTTGTATTCAGTTATATTGGACGAAATAATTACAAGTCACGCACATACGCGAAGTGCGCTAATACGATACTAGCTGGTTATAAGGATAAATGGAGTGTTGGGATTGAAATTTCGTACTCGCATTGTCTATCCTTCTTTATTAGCAGTTAATTTTGCATTATTATACTAAGATTGTATTTTTTTAACTTTGCTCCCCCATCCTATCTACTGAGGTCACGCTTAACTATGTTATTTCACATGGTCCAAATAAAACAATAATTCTAGCACGTGCAACGGGTAAAGAAAAATTAGGTCACTGTAGTTTCATTAAATTGGTAGTACAGGTGTATATAAATATATTTTACGGAGTACATAGAAGTTACATACACACATACGTGATAGTAGAAATAATTTCATATTTCATTAGTTTTAATTTATATTGAGAGATGAGCTGTGGACCCAGGAAATTTTCCGCTGAAAAGTAGAAATGGTAATTCTATTGCAGCCGTAACACAGACCAGGGAATTATGCATTACCCGTTATTGTAATAATTTATTTTAAGCCAAGTTTAAGTATTAAATTAACCATCAAGCCGAATAATAAATATACGCAGGTAACTAGATTATTCGTAAGACAAGTTTTAAATATCACGATTAAAACATGGTCTTATTTCGATCTTTTATTTAAAGTTCCGTCCCATTTAAACGCGTATAGTTCGTCACCGAAATATAATTTTCGTGTATATATAATTAAAACGTTGGGTCGCTACATAGATATTGAATACCATTACTCATGGTCCAAATTTTTAAATGAGTCCGATACACGCAAAGATTAAATTAAGATCCTAGTTTCACCTAGACGGATGTAGATTTGTATGAAATTATATTTACATGAATTCTACCCCATTATATACATACAAGCACATGCGCTAATTGCGCTTAGCTAATGAGACGTCAGTAGCTATTGAATTTGGGAAAGGCGACATCGTCAATATAGCTTTCTTGCGAGCTTTACTACTTCGCGCCATTGGCACGACAAAACCTCACAGTTAATTTTGAACAATGAAGAAATGAATGTTAAGAGGATTCTACCATAAATCTGCAACAAGTTCGACAAGGAGATCGGTTCGATGCCATATTGCGCAGGGTCTTAATCCAAGAAAAAGGATCCGCACGTGAACCACATCCTTGTAAACAAGGGGCTTCTAAATAACTATTGTGTGTCGGCGATTTACATTCAGTTGATAAAATACTTGCTGTAACGTAAAAATATCATAAATAGGACCGCGTCTCGGCCGGAATACAGCTTGCTTTTCTTATTACTAACTCTAATAGTACCTCCAGGTTAGCGTTCAACTTATTTGATATAGAGACGCACGTTCGGTGATCGGGACTGAAGTATTTTACAAAAAAATGATCGTTGAGGCGTTCAGCCAGCCCATTCAGACGAAACATTTTATCAGTTACCAGATTATTGTAAGAATAATTTATAATTTCGCAAACTTTACTTATCGCGGACATGTTGTACGAATAAGTTGGTACAAACATAAGCTGTTTCCAGATGCGAATGTATCTTCAATCTCTTCAGCATCCCTTATCTAAAAGGATTCGAAGTAAAATTTCAGACTATGCCAAAGTTGGCGTCTTATATCGTTACGAGTATAACCAAGCCGAACTATCAGAAAATCGGGGCCTAGTTTCAAGGATTTTCATAGACATTTCGAAAACCAAATGACTGATTTTACGGGAGCTTATAACGCACACAAAATGGAACCTTTATTGTAAATGAAAACAAGTTTACATCGAGTTAAGTAAGGCTTCGTATATTTGTCGGAAGAACTGCCATTCAAGTATGCCTACAGTAATTTGAGATTTATTCGTATCTACTATTCTTGAAAATGTAAATGCAAATGTACAACGAACAATGTTATAATCCGAGTTGACATACACGCACAAAAACGAGCGACCGTCCTGGAAATAACCACACCATCTATAAATTATTGATTTACGATCCATATTGGTCCACAGATGTCATGGGCTAGAGGACGCTATGTAGCACACCTATTAACACTTTCTATGAAAGTTGTGTTACTCAAATATGATATTGGCTCCGCGCAGTTATCGATCAGCCGTTTCCCATTATAATTGCGAATGAGCTTAAAGTGTATCTGCTACCTAGACGAAACTGTGTTTCTCTTATGCCAGATTTAAGCACTCAGATTACTTATAAACAAACCTTATCTGAACTTCTCAGAATAGTTGGTAGAGATCTTAGGTCGGAGTAGAATGTGCCATTGCTGATGTTTGTACTGAAATCGGTGGGAGCAAAAGATGCAACATTGGTTAAGGTTTTCGGCAGTGATATTAGACATTTTGGAGACTGTTGTGTGGAATTAGGTGTTAGCACGGATCCATTAAGTTAAATAAGCTTTAGCTCATAATTTAAGGAGCAATACCGAATCCCCATTGTCACAGTTGAATAAATTCTTTGATACTATATGTTCGAAGCCAATAACACATAGATAATGATGGTACCCTTTGTTCTGTAACATTTGCTGGATCCTGCATTCTAATTTCGAATATGCAACGCAATAAATTCTAATCTATCAAAAGAACGTGCTGAAATTATAGCTGTTCATTAAACGCCCTGATGTAAAATCCTAACATATGTTTAATAAATTGTAGGCTATTTCAACTATTTTCGACATTTGACAATCCGACATTGGGCTCAGTGATTTGATTAATATCTATCATTTCCGTAACATTTAAAAGAACGTTATTGTCAATTTGATAATAGAAAAGATAAAGACGAGAGGCAGAATCGGAAATGTATGGGCTTTGAGTAGCCCAATTTTGCTCATTCATAGTGCATAACAGCATGTTAAACGACCCATTTTGTCTTGCGCTAAGGCCGATGCAGCATACGATCAATATAGTATGTGTCATTCATGACCTCACTGTGCCTTACTGTTATGTGTGGAGCTATTGTGACGTAACCAAGTCATAAGTATACACAAAACGGTTTACATGAAATTTCACACTTGTTTTTTTAATTTGTCTTTATAATGTGTGACGTGCTGCAGACGGATAAAAGATCTAGAAAATTTTCCGATGACAAAAGGATCTTAGAGCAGTCCTGTGCTAGTTACAAAGAAAATTACGTCAGTATCAACAAACTTCCAAAACGAAAAAATAATACTACAATTTAAAAATACAATTAGAATTCTGCAAAACTTTTACATTGAAAGCTAGGATAAATCTAATATCATGCAGAGATAAGTAAAAAAAGAGAATGACTTTAACATAAAAACAAGAATTAGAGTCTACATGATTAATTATAGCGTCACTTGAATTGACGAAAATTTAAGAGTAAAACATGAATCGTCTGTGGAACTTACACGATGAAAAAAGTTGATTAATAAATCTTATTCCTAAGAGTTTCTATAGCCATTATTCAGGATTAGTTAATATTTTCGATGTAAATGTATAGTTTGCGTAGTCAATCAACTCTTAGTTATGCCCGTCTTGCTTTTACGCAATATAGACTGCTTCGTTTTTGTAACGCTATATGATGTGTCATCACTTTCATTTTCATGTGTCATATTTATATTATATATATATAAAATCCCAATTGTTGAATTACGTAAACTGCTGTTTCCAAAAAAATGATAGAGATGTGAATATTACGTATGGCAAAATACTTATTCGAAATGTTGATGTACATCGCGCAGCGCTGTCCTTATTTATTGCTATCATTCCGCCATTTTCTTGTGCGGGACAACTGCATCCTTTATTCATATTCCGGTTGCACCGATTTTATTTGGTCTTGGTCGACTGGTTCTCACTTGCACTTTTATTCGGAAGCCGTCCACCAGCTGCTTGTCTGAAAATAACGTTGGAACCAGATTTTCAGAATTTTATGGACTTCATTTCCAGTCCCATCTTCAGGGTTGACACCATACTCACAGGAAAAATCAACTTGCCACTTGTTGTCTTTTCCTGTCAATAAGGTGTCAACCCTGAAGATGAGAATGGAAATGAAGTTACGAAAATTCGGAAAAAATTGTAAAATCTGGTTCCAGACAATGGGCGATTTCAGAATGAAGAGACAAATAAAATCGGGGCATATTAAAATGTAAAGGATTCAAGATTAAGCCGAACTACAAGAACAGATTCGAAAATTTGTCAGGATTTATCTACTACAGCTTAAAACAGTTATGTATTAAATTATCTCGAAAGACGGGCCTCGTGTGGTATATTCTCTTTTCATGAGGCTGCTATTGTGTGTTAATTTAGGAATAGTAACAGCTAATAAAATTCGAAACAAGTTACTACGTGGACTTGCATAAAATTATCATAAAATCATAAAACAATCAGTAACGCCGGATTTGATGAATCCTATTTAATTCCTAGTAGGTTTAATTATTATCTACATCGTAACTTATATTTATCAATCTTCGCGTTGATCACTCATGTCCTAATTTTCGTTATTTAAGGCAATATGAACAGGTTATCTGGTGTCTTCTTATAGCCCGGAGATAACTAGAAAGTTATATGCATATATATATATATATATGTATATATATATATATATATATATAGTTATTGAAGGTACAAAGGAGGTATTGTGTCTAGTCGCAATTCCTGAAACTCGAAAATATGAGCTCGATCTTTTACTATTTTACCGATGTAATAAAGGCTGATCAGACACTAACTGACCTCGTATTCATCATCAGAATACGACGAAAAACTGACTATCGAGGATCAAATTGCAATGCATATAAGAAATGCGGCTCTCACCTCCAGTAGTCACACATATACTGTACTTGATTTGAAATGTCGGCTGCACAATTTCTATGTCGTCACGAACATTAATTTTTTGAATCTTTCGCCACGTTTATATAAGTTATACAATCAAACAATCGTTTATTGCAAGAGTGTTGATAACAATTCTTTAAATCTAGTTTGCGAGCTTCAGTTGTATCTGTATCAAGCTCGCGAATTTTATTTCATGAATTTTTATCGCGGCCAACGCAATCAATGAATTTTAAAATTCAAGCTTCATATTATTAGGTTGTTTTTTCAGTCCCATGCTTGAATAGCTCTTTGGCGCACATTTATATTAGAAATAAACCTCAATGCAAGTAGTTCGAGAAATATAAGACACACGAGAGTGAATATATGCAATACAGTTTCTCTTGAATACTATAGGTTTAATATTGTGATACGTTGTGGTTAAATTTTACTCCAAAATGGCACGCTAAACTTTACTTTAACTATTTATTTAACAAAAACCATCCGGCCTACTCTTATATAGTATATTTCGATTTAGTCACATATCCCCAGACTGACATCCAGCGAACATTAGCCAGACGTATTGACAGCAAGAACATAAATCTAGCCGGGCACTTTCCCACTCAACCGGAAGCCACTAGATCAATATTGCGTCGTTAGAACTTAATATTACATGAATAAGCAACCGCGCTAAATGTGAAGGACACATTTTGATTGTTGATAGAAACCTTGGCGTATAGATCGTGGTACGCGTCCGCCATGAGTGAAAGTCAAAGGTATGGGAACTCCAGTTATGATTCATTCATTCCCACTTTGAATAGGCGACCCAGAATCTTTTCAGTTTCCACACACCTACGAATATAAAGAAAAAACCCCTATATTACAGTTAAATACTGTTTGTTGCGAAGAGCTAATATATTAGCATGTATGTATTAGGTGTTGCGAACCTAGTAACAAACTAATTCAGTTGTGACCAGAAGGATAAACCAAAGACAGCGTGAACGGAAAGTATAATCTCATGCACATTCGCTTCGTGCTTACTGGCGACTTATCAGTACGAGCCGGTATTCACTATTGCAGGTTTACACATTCGTCTAGGAGATTGTACCGTCCTATTATTCCATATTCTTCTACCAAATATATAGTGGTTAAAGGGCTTAATACCGGCTCCTACTGATGAGTCGCCAGTAAGCACGAAACAAGTGTGCATGAGATTATACTTTCCTTTCATGCTGCCTTTGGTTTATCCTTCTGGTGACAACTGAACTAATTTGTTACTAGGTTCGAAACTTCTATATGTTTGTGCGATACAAAAGCACCAGTTTTTAAATGCATGTTACATAAGCTATCCTAACATAACAAAATATGCACATATCAACAACGTTATGCTTCATATATAGAATAAGCTACTAACCTTGAAGTTTGTGCACGCTTTTGGTGGATAAACTCGCATCTGAACGCATTTTATCAATTAATCTCTGATCTTCTTCATCGGCGTTGCTATTCGTTTTTGATGAACGATGTCTCTCAGCTGCAGATGAAGCCATCGCTAAGATGGTTGGAACAATCTCCGACTCGGATACGGCCAACCGGCTGAGCTGATGTCTAGCAACGGACAAACAATTCTTAACGGCACCCGCTAAAGCGTCATTAGCCTCTTTCTCTACAAATTCGCGTAAGCCATCACGGAGTTGTCGCTGAGTCAGAAGAGTTAATAAAGGCACAACGCCTACACGACCCGTGTTTCCGTCATCACTCAGAAAGCAATAATCATCTGCAACTTGGTCATTTGGTGCAGCAGCCGGTATGCCAAGTTCTTTAGCTTTGGCCGGACCGACACCTAATTTACCTAGATTTTGCATACAGTAAAGTTTGATTTTATTGAACCGAAGGCAATAGATTAGAAATAGAAACCGTTTAAAAAATAATGTACACAGTGAATGATCTAATACGACCGATTACAGATCGTAATATTGATACAGGCTTTTCACATTCAAAAAGAATGTCGAATGACAGAAAATAATACAGAGTTCAAACTCGATAGATTCACAATTACTTGGTAAAATATTACATTAGAACATGTGTGCAAATAAATTGACTACAATTTTGAACAGCAAGTTGATAATAATTCAGTTAAAACTAAATAGAATTCGGTTAAAATAGAGAATAATCACACAACAATATTACTAACCGAGAAAACTATCGACAATCACAGTAACCGCGTCAGTATCCAAACCTGCGGTTGACTGTGCACTGATTGCTTGCAGCTGGCTACTTTGACTTGCTGGAAATGGCGCTTCTGCAACGGCATTACGCGTTTCTAGTTGATTATCTTTGCTTAACATTGCGCGCGCCTGCCTTTCGTTCTGTTTCTCTCTGTTTCTATTAAAAGACACCAAGTCCTAACAACAAGGGAAATACACATATTTAAGGAAAAATGACGCCATTTTGTGTAAATTAAAATAGCTATAACTAAACTCACTACTTTTGGCTGTGATAGCAATTATTCCATCAAAGGATGCATGAGATAAAATTCATCTCATTTTAACGCCTTATATATATATATATCTCTCCTCTCATATATATAAAATCGGTTAACGTTATCAAGCACGCAACCTGATTGAAAATAGCACAGCATAAAAATTACATAAATAATGATTCCATGCTGCATCGTTCATCGCGCAGGATAAAATTGTTTGTCTTATCTGACGAGTCGAAACGGTTGGAAAAACTAAAGCAAGTTACCACGTAAACCTTCACTTACAATTCTGCCTTTCCTTTTCTTTGCTCCCGTTTTCCACCTTAAAAAGCTCTTGTACTTGCAAAGAATATAATGATATTTAACAAACAGCAGAGCACATTGTTGTATTGCCAAATATCGATGATATTCATAGTAAATCACTATTCAATAAACCTGGATTAGGTACTAACGTCAACCCGCTCAATGTGCGAAGATTTGTCAGCGGAAACATTTATCCCGTGCACCGAATTAATGAGAAATTGATATATCTCCAGGATACTACAAGTAATGCAGAACTACGTGCACCATCTTTAACTATGTATTACCCGCTTCGAATCGTTGGCACTACAGAACTCAAGCTGAACAATTGTAAGTCGGTATTTTTCTTAGTTCACTAGTGGAATATAACCCAGAAAAGATTCAACTGTTTTCAGAACGCGTACAAACACTCACTGATTCTACTGCCATGAAGTTTGGCCAACGTTGTCTTTTCGTTGTGTCTGCATAAGCTCCCACTGAATGCGGCTCAGAAAGCAACATGGCCGCTTTCTACTTAAATTCAAGTTTTCTGCAAAAAGCGAAAAGTTCAGATATATCCTTGGTTATGAGTGAAATGAATTTGTAGGTTAGGCGTTTAATTAACGAAAATTTAATTTTGGTGGCAGACATTCTTTAAGCTCATTCTGCAATACGAATGAACAAGTTTTAAACAACTTAATATAATATGCAATATAATTGAATAGTATAAACTACTAGCCTACTGCAAGACATTGCACAAAATGGCTGTATTCGTCACCTGGACATGTGTGTACTCAAATATTGTCCTTCACTAGAAAAACATGATTAATTTATAAAATCAAAAATTCATTTTCTGGATATTAAAAATTAGAGCACACAGTTGGTATTATGCATGAGGAAATACAAATTCCTACAGAATCAGTAATTGGGTAACCGATAAGTCTGTGTATTCATGGAACTAGGCGTTCAATTCCTGCTAGCTCGTCTTATAACAATACTTCGAAATACAATGGTCGCCAAATTAGACAATCTGAAAACCGACCTCGAAACGGTAGAATATAGAAAAGTTGAAGAGGTGTAGAACTTATTCACACCAGGAAACAGGTGCAGATTGTTTTAACTTACCCTTGCATAATGCCCGAGAAAATTAAGTCAGCGAAACAAGACATGATTGTAACGAAATTCTTAAAACCGATAAAAATTTTCCGATTTGAATAGTAGGCAAAATATTTGGAAGAGTAATTTTGTTAAGCATCTACATTAGTTTCGATCCCCGAAAGTATGACTGTTTCAACAGCGTGGAGCGCTTAACTTGAGCTAATGTTAGACGACGCAAAACTGCAGGTCCTGTAGTTCAGAGAATGATCTAATTTAGGCATGACAGCGACCTCATTTTTGGTGATTTGGCAAACCTATTTCATGTTTTATGAAATGAGACCGTGCTGACAACTTGTGACGAGTCGTAATTCGTGCGACTACCAACGTTGCATACGCTTAGCTCCAGTCGTATCTAATTTATTTGTATCGATAATCTGATGCTGTCTCAGAGGCTTACGGAAATTGCACATTAGAGAAAAACAGGCCGGATTCCAACTAAAACGGTGATGTATAATTCACATTTTACCTAAAGGCAAGTACTTTAACATCGACGTTCGACAGTAGCAACCTTTATAAACTGAAAGGGAAAATTTGACTCAATGTAACACTCCATTGAATCATCGTACGCAAAAAGTTATCAAAGAAAATTGAAAAAAATATGCGATTTCTTTACACAAACACTTGATTTATTGAAGATCCATAATCAATAAACTAACATATTTACAAACAGTGGTGGTGTCTACCAAGCGAATTTGCTCACGATTTTCGTTAAAGTTTGTAACAGGTCTTATTGATTTATTCTCATTTATGCATTCTAGACAAAAGCGTCGAATTTCTCCCAGTATTCATCTACGCACAAGATATTAAAGCAGTATTAATCTAATATCAAAATTATGCTCAAGCCAAGTTCAATAAAGTAGCAGTCGTCTTACGGTATTAAATTTGTACTACTAAAATGTAAAATAAAACTACAGGACGTACTATCATTCACTTCAACTCCGTGACGGTTTCGAAATAGATTGCAGGTTCACATTTATGGTGGCTATATCAATAACTCATACAGCATGAATCACGAGATTACTTTGATAATTGAAAACGTTGAAGTAGCTCGCTATCATATTTCGCCATTCATGGAAAAATGAGTATATATTATTGCTTTAAAGGTCATGTTTAGGGTGCATATGTGTATGCAGCTTTGTTATACACTTATGAGACTGGCCTTTCGAGCCTCAATGGAATGGCTCATTTTGGTTATCACTCAAATATATAGAGAGTAAACGGCATAATACCGGTTCCTACCGATGAGTCGCCAGTAAGCACAAAACTACTGCGCACGAGTTTATACTCTCCGTTAATGTTTCGAATATATATATATATAGTGAGTTGGCTTTGAAGTACGTATACGAGTTTATACCATCCTCAACCAAATGTATTGTAGATAAAGGGCGTAATACCGGCTCTTACTGATGAGTCGCCAGTAAGCAGAAAACGAATGTGCACGAGATTATACGTTTCGTTCATGCCCTCTTTGGTTTATCCTTCTGGTCATATTTGAAATAATTTGTTACTAGACGCGCAATACCTAATACAAAATAACAACTAAACAACACTGACATTTATAAGCAAATTTTAGGCTCCGCCAATGTGCATCTCGTAAGATTATCAAATGTGGCTTCATTAATTGTCCTGAATCAGTCGCATTTTCAGTATGACATAAGTTCGACTATCCAGATGAGCATTATTCTCTTAGACAATGCCAAATTGGCGTAAGACACCAGGTTAACCGATTTTTACATTTCAAAATCAATTAAAATAAACAGCAATACTATTGGGCCATTATGGCTAATCTATAGCCAAGAATGGATTCTACGTGCTCCTCCTAGTCCTTGATGGGAAACCCTGCAAGATGTTGCTCAAAATCGTCCGCAATAGCAATCCCGCTGAACATATCTAGTCATGCAATATACTACTTAAATTAAACGTCGTAGGTTGGCCAATTTAACTGTGAAGTTTGGTCGTGTTTATGAAGCGAAACAATGAAAGCAACAAAGAATCTGTATTGGTAATTACGCACCAAATCCTCGCCATTTTGGCAATGAAAAAAGCTCGACGAATCGGGTTGTGGCCCTAAATTGAGATCAGTTATCCTCTTGGTTGCCAGTGATTTTAAAGCCAAAATAGATCAAGAATGTGCGGGAAACGGAGCTTTAAAATGATAGAAAAAGCTGGTTTAGAATAGCAGTAACGACGGCATCAGATTTTCCAAACCTTCCGTTAAACTTAACCTGGTCGTGCAGATATCAATTTTTCAGTGCAGACGGCGACATATTGCCCAATGCCGTAACAAGGAAAACCATTTAAGTGGGGCGATAGCAAATAATGTTACCAGGATTGACCATATTCGGTTAAACAGACATTCTTCCATATATTTCACTTATCACCAAGGTTTCGTTCGGTCTGGTGCAGGTTATCGCCATTTGACTATCAGTTATTAATTAATAGAAAAAATCACACGCCACCAAGATCTATTCCACCGCTTTTGATGAACCATCTTCATTAAATCTTATAAAGTAGCGGCAATTGTTTTAGTTGACTTACTAATATAGAAAGGCACTTTCACATTTTGTGTTCCGAGCTACAGAGGCAATACCGAGGGAAGCTTCAAGAATTGTAGACAACCAACCTAGTGGGAGTATTATTATTCGTGATATTGGTCACTTGATCCGCCACACCGTGCCATCACTAACAAAAGGACACTTAAAATGGCGACGATCTTTTATAATCTGGTGTCAAAAGGTCTAGCTGTGAGACCCGGTTATTTCTGATTTATGACACAGGCTCTTTTTGAACCCACCGCGAAGGAGTACTAGATCTCCGCACATGAATATATGCCATGATCAGTTAGATATGCACAGAGCACTACTTGAAGACTCAAAAGTAAGCATTACAACTTTCATATGTTATAAGTATTGTAAACTAGCGTGGTGACCCTTCTAGTTGACAAACTGCGTCCATAATATTTTTATTAATTAACTTTGTATAAATGTTTTTTTGTATTCTAATACGTCATATAAAAGAAAGGATACGTTTTAAATCCAGTAAATTAATATCTAAGAGCATTATAACTACAAAAAACAGCTGAAACGCAATATTACATGGAAAATTATATCTTCAGCTATGGAAATGTGCCGGCTCATGTTAATAAAAAGCTAATAAGTATGAAACATAAGCGCCAATAAAATCACATTTTATCCCAGCTAATTTTGACATAACATCGCGGTCCTATATGAATAAACATGTTACTAGGTGTCCTTCCTAAGACGTAATTGTTAAATGTTAGTTATTAGAAACAAAAAATATATAATAAGCTCACATCTATTTTATGGCAGTTAAATTTGGCGAAGCTCATTTAAAGAGGCAGGCAGTACAGACAATCAATCCAATCAAAACAGTAATGCATCAACGTAAAATCGGATGCATTAAATACACAGGATATTGCCAAAGATTGAATATTTTAAATGGCCATTTACAGTCTAATCGTTTTGTAATGTTTTATTGAATAGATAACTTTAACATACGAATGTTAAAGACATAGTGACACTTAAAATAGTTTAAAAATTACCTTTGGGTTGGCTACCTTTCCTACAAAACGTTGCCCAAATCTTAGTGAACTGAAGCTATCAAACCCATTACTTGTGTCGATGCGAATCCGAATGAGCGGTTCTACCGGTGGCAGAAATACTGTGCGTTTGTAATCAGCTGATTTTTGTTGCACAATATTCAAATCGGTATTTTCATCCGTATCTTTAGGATCAGCATGTCGATCGTTCTTCAATTGAATATCTTTTTTAGCCTGCATATGCGCGCTGGCAGCCGATTCGATGGCAGATTCGACTTTTTGAACACACAATCTAATTGCACGGTCTGTAGCGTCCGGAGCAGAAGAGTGAACATCAAGCTCATCTTCCAGTACAATATCGTGAAAGTAAAAAGGGCGGACAGAACGCAAAGGCAGACGAGTCATCTAAATAAATTAAGGAAACAATTAACGATTTAGAATGTCGCAGATATTTAAAAAAGAAAGATTACAAAACTTAAACATTATCCCAAACAACTGATTATAATACGCGTATAAATTGATCGAAGCAACATGCAAGCTAACCATGGATAATTAATACACATATTAAATTGTAGATTTGCCAAATGTTATGTATTCATAGCATTTTAGAACACGATGTATTCTGCTCATTGTTACTTGACGTGAATTCTGTATTGTAGACCAGTTATCGACGATACGTTCTTCTAATCAATGATCATGAGCAGGCTCGTGATAACACAGCAAAACTTTGGCACAGTTAAAGAGCAATTGTGGTAGACTTGTTCAAATATATCTATTTATTTCTTTTCAAAATTCTTGGTTAGTGCATTAACGACAACCCTCTAGAAGTTGTGCAAGACGACATTTAATGCCTTCAATAATTATTTACGAGCTTTGAACGTGCGCATATATATATATCTATATATATATATATATATATATATATATATATATATGAATAGATTGCATAGGTTCAAACTGGCCTTCTACCAGATCGATTGTGCGGTACCATAGTAGATTTCGAGGTATAAATTGAGAATTACAACTATTCCTGAACACCTGTTACTCCAGCAAATCCATACACTCTGACCTTGATCGATTTGTTATCATTTTTCGCGTTAATCGTGACATTATTCAACTAATTATACAACAGTTAGATACTTCATATAAAGGCAATAATTCATTAGTTGTTGCGAACATTGTAACAAACTAGTTCTAAATATGACCACAAGACTAAACCAAATTCAGTATCAAAAAATGACAAATCTTATATTTTCATTCGTATCGGTATCACGCCTTATGCCCACAATTAATTTGAATGAGGAATGTTGAACAATTGGGTGGTACAATCTCCTTTACGCATTCGTAAACCTGCAGTAGATGAGCTAAATTCATATAAATTCTTCGACAATACGAATTGAAAGCCAACCCTCTATATGCAATATATATATATATATATATATATATATATATATATA
The DNA here is from genome assembly GCA_029291075.1 of Eudiplozoon nipponicum. Classification (NCBI taxonomy): domain Eukaryota; kingdom Metazoa; phylum Platyhelminthes; class Monogenea; order Mazocraeidea; family Diplozoidae; genus Eudiplozoon; species Eudiplozoon nipponicum. The sequence continues at coordinate 135,331 of JAQBSW010000723.1, read as the reverse complement.
TATATATATATATATATATATATATATATATATATATACCGAACCTATAGATTCCCAACACCAGTTTTCGGAAACCATAATGTTGGTATCATGTACCTATTCAGTAACCATAGTGTTAGTGTCAGGTACACAACAACCATTGTGCTGGTAACTTTTATATAGTGAGTTGACTTTAAAGTCGTATTGTCAGACTTTATATGACGTTAGCTCCACTACTGCATGTTCACCCATTTTTATAGAAGATAGTACCGTTCAATTGTTCAACGCTCTTCCATCAAATATGTAGTAGGGATAGGGCGTAATAGCGGCTCCTACTAATTAGTCGCTAGTAAACACGAAACGAATCTGCATGCCAAATTAGAAATTTACCTCATGCTGTATTTGGTTTAGACATCTGGTCATATTTTGAGCTAATTTGTTACTAGGTGCGCAACAACTAATACACGATTGCGTATATATTAGTTCGCACAAAACTGTACATAATTTTTACCTTATGTGTTGTCACTAACAAATGTTGAGTTCCAGTAGTTTTGGTCATTGGAAATATTAATTGGCTAATTATCTCATTATAGGTTAATCACTTATTTAAATCAAGTTTGTGAGCTTCAAGTAAACACCAATCACATTGTATTTAACCAGTCGTCTGACAACATAGCAAAACTACCGCCAGTCGCATGCACTGATGCGTTTCGACCTTCAATGATCATCATCAGAGTACGACGGCAAACTGACTGGCGAGGATCAAGCTGCATTGCATATATATGGAAAGCAAAATTAGACATGCGGATCTGACCTCTAGCAGTCTCGCATAGATTGAATATGACTGGAAATGTCGGCTGCATAATTGCTATGCATCATCATGCAGAGTCATACAAAAGCAAAAAGTGACTAATGTTTTACTGCCATATAACCATAAGGCGTTCATGGTTATATATGGACTGTAAAAAACACTAGGTCGCCCATTTCTAGTGGCGCTACCATCAATTGCTGGGCAAAATCATTGGAAAATGCAACGGAGCTGACGAGTGGCTCCGACCGGATCATATCTACGTCTGATAAGTTCGATCTATTGCGAGTATATGCCATCATATTCTCTTTTACTTAGATATGATAAATGGTAAAATAACATTTTGCGAATCGGGTTATTTGTGAATTCATCCGCCAAGTATAATTAAGCCTGTTAGACTTCCCTAGGATACTTATCAAAAGCTTATGATCATTAATACCGTCACATTTGCTATGCAGTCACGAATATTAAGTGTTTGCAGCTTTCGAAACATATATATAGACAATACAATTAAACAATAATCGATTGCACTAGTGGTAATAATTATTTAAATCGTTGTATTTAACCAGTTGTTGAACAACATAGCAAAATTACTGCCAGTCGCACGCAGTGCGTGCGACTGGTAAAACAGCGAAAAGAAAAAATGGCGCTCCTATATGTAAGGGATACACCTTAGTTTTGCAGATCTACAATACTCAGTGTGCATCCACTATTTATGGTCGACATTCATTATGCTTCGACTTATGATAGATACATTGTGCAAAATACTGTTAAATATCTCATTAGAAAAAATTGACTGCTTTCAAAAACCATAAAAAACAAAAAAGCCCAGAGTTATGTTTGCTTGAATTTAAGCATTACAGATTTCTTAACACAACTAGCATAGGGATCAAGCCGGAAATTAGTCAAGATCCAAAACATATCTAAAGCACATCATGAACTCGTTATTTTTCAGTCATTACTTAAATATTCGATGTTATATTTCCTGCATATAAAGATTCGGCTTAATACATCTTTCTCACATCAAAACATAGCTAGAATATGATTAAAAATTAGTGAAAATATGCAAAATTCACTACCTTTGAGTCGATGTAAGTTCAATTAGACCGACAAAGAAATAGTGAAGCAATTTAGTGACAACGTTTAAAGCCTTAGATAAATTATTCCATACGAATGTCAATTAGTTGTTCAGCCACTCCAAAAACAGAGATGTGTTAGACGGGACGTGAAATTCCTCAATGAATATAAAATTAGCATATGTAATTCTTCGCCCTAGTTGATTCTAACAGCGGGATGAGCCGGTTTTTGGGGTATCTTGAATAGCTTCTCCACACTCTATAATGTCTAAGGCTAGGTATTACCCTACTCATCCGGTCCCTAGCACGCTTGGAGTCCCTTGCAGTCAGTCTCAATATTAAAATTGGAGAGCAATGCTATTAGTTGATAACTATGGTGACATCGTCATAGCAGAACGTTTTGAAGATTAAACATCTTTAGACAATTAATAAATGTTTTCCAAGAATCATTCTGGATGCACTTTCTATTACGCATAAACAACATGACTTTGTATGAAATATTTCTATTCAATAATTAAAAATACATTTATCCGCTTTGACTGTATTAAGCTATTTGACCATGTCATCGGAGGTCAATTTCCTAGTTAATTGTATGATTTACAGACGGGCACCCTTTTTGGACACATACATAAGTAATCATACGCATTCTACTTTTGCCAAAGACAAAGTCCTTAAAACCTTGGACTCGGAAAATCTTACTCAGTCGCCAGTTTCAATTAGCATACGGAAATTATCTTCCGCGTCCCACACACTTTAAGGTTCTGTTACTGATAATTTGGTATTGAATGTTAATTATGCAGTAAATCTAACACAAGGCTTCAAATAAGATGACATAGCCACATTCCGGTATGAAAAATCACTGGTTTCAAGATTAGAAATTTCCAATGATAACATTTCATCTATGCTCGCATAAATATAAAATACACTAATTTACAAAGAATTTATCACCTTGAATTCTTTTTCTCTGATTTCTAACAACGCCACAGCCTTTGGAAACGATTCGCCTTCTCCAAGTGAGGTTGCTACGGAACTCCCTGGCTGAGAGACATAGAAATTTTGCTTCGAATTCCATTCAGGTTCAATTCTGCATTCATGCTCATGACCCCACACAACAAGATCTAAAAAATCTGGCAAATACTCTTCTTGAACAAAGTTTTTGACACCATGTCGTGAACGATTTTGATGCAGTACAAGCAGAGAAAAATAACTATCAGCTGTCTCTGTACTATCTGGCCTGTAAAATTCAACGGAATCATTAGTGAAAAGACGATTGAGACGTTCTTCTCTAACAGCACCAAATCCATAAATTGCCAATTTAGTGGAACCTTTCTGCAATAGTATTGGCTTAACTTGAATTTTTTCTACAGAAGATACTTTGCCAAATAAATTCAATACGCCAGCGGTATGAAGAACATCTAAGGCACAAAGGTTGCCTGGTCCGATTGGATCATCGTGGTTTCCATGAATACTAAATACAGGAATTCCAATGTTTCTGTTACAATTCAAATAGTTTACTTCTGGAAATGTAGTGTTGGCAAATGTATCAATTTGATCGCTTAGCATTTGAAACTGAATAGGCGAATCACCCTCGCAGTAAAGTCTTAGTAAGCGCATAGTTTCATGCATAGCCGTTCTGGATGGCCTGCATTCATGAAACAAATCACCTCCAAGCAAAATAAAATCGACTTTCAAATCGGAAGCCATGTGTAAAATTTCTTCGAAGGTAGTAAAGGAATCTTGACCTCTTAAGCCATCTTTCTCGGCATATCCCAAATGATTATCGGTAGCCACTAAAATAGAGAACGTAGATGACTCAGAATTTTTATCAAAAGCTTCCATTTCTGATCGCGCAACAGCTATGGGTGCACGAGAACAATTTCATCAATACCACACAGCGTGTTCATGGGAAACAGCATACGCTAAAAAATGAGGAAGGTCATTTAATATTAAAAACAACTAAATGCACCACAACATACATTTTTTAAACTGTTCTAAAATAATGTAGTTTAAAAACTATGCAGCAGTTGTTTTGCCATTAGGCAAGAAATTATTAAAATAATTTGTTCATTTTACATTATATCTTTCCCAGTAACTGAACTCGTTTTTACCAAAATGAGACTCATTTTCTAAATGCGAAAATCAATTATTTTAAATATATGAAGCGGATAAAACGGGTCAGCTTATATCACCGGTATGTTATAGATAAATTTAAATTATTTGCAAAAAAGTATTGAGTGACAATGGACCAATAAGAAAGCACGTGATCTGACACGATTACTAGCCAATCACATGCGATGTGAAAATATAATCAAAATATATTTCCAATGCAATGCACTCTGTCATGCTCACTACGTGCATACGCAATCGCTTTCTGTTGCGCTGACTGTCCACACCTGCTGTATAATATGCGTTATTACTGTAACGACACAAATCAATCGGTGACATATTGCGTAAATAAAATTCAAATCTATTTACGTTGCACCAATGAGAAAAAAGCAAATTGCCGTTTAACCACGTTAAACGACGTTTAACCAATAGTATGCAAGCACACATTGCATGCTATTTAAGCACGGTAATTTACCATGCAAGTCAGTTGTGGCATTTGCATTCTACCTGCTTCGCGTATTTGCTCGATCGGCTGTCAGCGCATATTGCACTTTACCGGTTGTCAATCCCTACTCGTCTTGATGCGAGATACCAGAGAGACGAGCCAATTGAGTGCAGGACCTGCATGACACCATACACAACGCGATCACAGCTCAACCACGGGAGCCAAAACTCAACCAGAGTCCACCCAAGGCTCTAGGACATCTTCACTTCTGAAGACTTCAAGCGAACGTATTACCTGGCCCTCTTAAGGGCCCCCATATCAGCAACTAATCTCTATTCAGAGCACCTTAACCGAGTTTGTAACGTCGTACGGCATTTACTTGAAGCCGGGGCGTTTACAACGCTCTGGCTTCAAGTAAATGCCGTACGACGTCACAAACTCGGTTAAAGTGCTCTGAATAGAGATTTGTTACTTATAGAAGAGACCTTAAGAAGACCTGGTCGTGCGTTCTCCTGATTTATTCAGAGTGTGAAGATGTCCTAGAGCCTTAGGTGGACTCTGGTTGTTGTTGCTCCCGTCGTCGTGTTGTAATCACGATGTGGATAACGTCGTTCAGGTTCTGCAATTAATTGGCTCGTCCCGCTGGTTGTACCGCAACAAGATGAGTTACGGATGTAGCCAATTGTTGGTGAAACTATCAAATCACCAGGTAGGTACTGACAGCGGACAGAACGCACATGCGTAACGCAAAGTAGAATGCAAGTGCGACAACTGACTTGCATGGTAAATTGCCGTGCTTAAATAGCATGCCATAGTAATATATTTATACTTGCACACTATTGGTTAAACGGCAAGTTTCGCTTTTTTATCATTGGTGCAACGTAAATAAAATTGAATTTAATTTACGCAATATGACGGCCAATAATTTGTGTCGATACAACACTTTTTTCTCTGAAAAAAAGGAAAAAGAATTCCTCTGCGAAGCTAGATAAGAAATGTATGACAGAGTTCGAAAAAAATAAGCAAAAATATGATGAACAATAAATGCTTGGCTTAAATATGTTTGTTGGTTGCTTCAACAATGATATGATGCCAGGTAACCACTAGGAATTGCTACTCAAATTGTTAGCTCTAGTGGACGGTCATAGCACGTGAGGCAAAATAGAGCAGTGTAAGTTTTTGGAGACGCAGCGTGAAGATTTCGAGGTAAATTGCCTCTGAATTTGCCAGGTTTAAGATAAAAACCTAAGCAGGTTGGATCGTTGTCAATGTGTTTGTATACGACCAAAGAAGCTAGAGTGCTCGACGTTGTAGTCATGACATTTGTAGAGTGGTCTTTGTGAAATAGATAAAGTTGAAATATGCATTGAAAGTGGCCTGTACCATGATATGAAGCTGATCACTACTTAGTGTTGCTACACAAGGCGTTAGCTCTAAGTAGCTGGTCATACCAAAATAGGCAGTGTAATGTCATGTGTGAGAAATACATTATAATGTAAAATATATACATTAAAATCAAAGGTAATTGCATAAAATATGTACACGAACATTGCCTCAGAGATGGCATAATACCAAAGAACTGTTAAAAATGCTACACAATTGTTAGCTAAGAACAGGTGGTTATGCCACGTGAGACAATTATTAAAAATTAACGTAAAGTTAAAAAAAAAATTTTATAGTTAAAAGTTAATGTTTAAAAAAAATTAATTACGCGTTATACAAAGCAGGTTGAGATTGTGGGCAGACGGAGCCTGAGACGTGTGTAGAAGGTTGAACACTCTCAGGATCAGGTGGTTCGATAAACGGTTTTAACCTGTCTATGCTTACTGATGTCGGTGTAGCGCCTTGCATAATGATGAAGTATTTTGGCTCTTTTAGTAAAATCGGGTAAGGACCGCGATACTTGGGTTGTAGTGGTGCAACAGCAGTATTGTTGCGAACGAGTACTCTCTTGCAGCTGTGGAGCTGTGGGTGAACGAAGACTGGACGAGGCGTGCGTCTCGGCTGCTGTTCGGACATGTTACCGAAATGAAGTCGAAGGCGGGTAGCTTCGTTTTGTGGGTCATCTTGTGCCGGTAGTAGACGTAGGAGCTGACTAGGCAGGCGTAGATCCATGCCATACAAGAGTTGTGACGCAGACGTTTTAATGGATTCTCGAGTACGAGAACGCATGGCCAGCAGAACTTAAGGTAGTGCATCGACCTAGTTGCCATTAATGGACGAGGATGCTAAAGCTGCTTTGAGTTCCCTATGCATTCTCTCTACCATGCCATTGGCTTGGGGATGGTAGGCAGTCGTCTGGCGTAAGATGCATCCCATGTACCGCAAGGTGGTTTTTAAACGATCAGATGAGAAGCAAGTGCCTCTGTCCGTGATGACCTCATTGGGAACACCGTAATTGGATTTCCATGCAGAGATAAAACCGTTAGTTACTTCGTCTGCAGAAATGGTGCCAAGAGGTAATGCCGCAGGCCACCGCGTAAATCTATCGATCATAGTTAGAAGGTAGCTGAAACCTTGAACCTTTGTCAGATGAACTATGTCGATGTGGACGATGGCTAGGCGAGAAGTAGACCGAAAATTTTGCAACTTAGAACGAGTGTGCGTGCTTGAAGTAAACACCAATCCCATTGTATTTAACCAGTCATCGAACAACATAACAAAACTACCGTTCGATGACTGGTTAAATACAATGGGATTGGTGTTTACTTCAAGCACGCAAACTTGATTTAAAGAATTATTACCACCACCCGCGCAATCAATTATTGTTTAGAACGAGTGTGTCGTGTGATCTTGTTTTTCTGACAAATTGCACACTTTGAGACCCATCGTTTAACATTCTGCCTAAGTCTGTGACCCCAGAAACGATCTGTAAGAAGTCGGACAGTCGCTTGGCTTCCTGGGTGAGAAATTGTGTGAATTGAATCGAAAACCTTTCTCTGAAGGCTGGTCAGCAGAACTGGCATGTTGGGCTGCGTACCCGTAAAGTAAGCAATTGGTAAGCCTTCCCACAGACGGCATATGAACTTGGTTGGGTGACGGGCTATTGATTTTTTAATGTGAATGTCACCGCGTTGTTCAGTTCGCAGGAGAGTTGGCGTTAGTGCAGGTTCACTGAGTGCCACGGGGTTGACAGTGAATGGTGACGGTGAAGGTGGTTGTAGAGAGACGTCTGGCCTAGACAGGGCATCTGCCATGAAGTTCTGTTTGCCCTTGACGTGAAAGACGTCAAATTGCCATTCGCTTAGACGAGAAAGCTGTCTTCCACTCTGGCAGGGTACTTGGCGATAGATGAAGTTGCGTTTCGAAGTGCGCTAACTAGTGGTGCATGATCTGTGAAAACAACAAATCTGCTACTGCCAATGATGCTGATAAAATGGCGCACTACGTCGTGGATGGCGAGAAGTTCTCGGCCGAAAGTGTCGTACCTCGTTTCTACTGGTTGGAAAGTACGCGAGTAGAAACTGATAGGCTTCCGAACTCCGTCGATCTCTTGTTCCAAGGTGGCTCCAATAGCGAATTCAGAAGCATCTGTCGTGAGTAGAAATGGCTTTTCAAAATCTGGATGCGTTAGCATTGTGGCATTTGCTAACGAGTTGATGGCAAGTCAAAGTAATTCCTCGTCTTCGGATGACCAAGCAATGATGGAATTCTTGCTAAGTCCTTTTCGGTTCCGCAGGTGCCTGCACAAAGGTTAAAGTTGTTTTGAAAGGCCTGGAAGGAACTTGCGATAATAGTTTAGTACTCTGCAAATCGCTCAAAGTCCTTGGTGACTTGATATTCTTGATTGAATTCGTCTTTGACGGCAACGGTTGAATACCTTGGGCCGTGATACGATGCCCTAAGAAGTCGACGGATGAAGTTGCAATCTCCGTCTTGTCACAGTTGATCTTGAGTCCGTGGTTGGATAAGCGCGAGAGGACATTTCGTAGATGTTTCGCATGAGATTCTAGATCTGGACTCAATACCATAATGTCATCGAGATATGACATACAATAAGCAGAGTCGTCGCGAAGTATGTTGTCCATGAAACTTTGAAATGTCTGTGTAGCACACTTAAGTCCAAAAGGCATGTAAAGGTATTCGAAAAGGCCAAATGGAGTGATGACAGCAGTTTTCTCGATATCCTCTGGTGCTACCGGGATGTGATGGTAGGCTTGTCTAAGGTCAATTACTGAGAAGAAATTGCTGCCGTTGAGTTTTTCAAGTAATGTGTTGATATTTGGAATAGGATATGCATCAGATTTTGTCACTGAATTTAGCTTACGGTAGTCTCCACAGACTCTGTAGGATCCGTTTGATTTTGAGACTAAGTGCAGTGGTGACGCCCATGAACTTTTCGATGGTCTGATGATTCCCTCTTCCAAAAGCCTTGAGAATTCTTCTTGGGCAGCTTTCAGCTTAGCAGGAGCCAGTGGTCACTTCTTGAGTGCAATAGGTTGTCCTTCTGTGACGATATGATGCATCGTGTTGGAGACTCGTAGATCGGATTTGTTAAGATCGAAAAGCGATTTGTATTTTCGAAGAGCTGCTGATATCTCTGCTGAATGATGCACTGGGGTTGGTTGAATGACCTGTAACTCCAAACGCTCAGAGGCAAGTGTCCAAAAGCTTTGTTCAAGTCCGGTGGAGGGGTCGATGATCTTTTGATTGGCAAGATCAACAATGAGCAGAAATTTTAGAAGGAAATCAAGGCCTATTATATTATGTGAGACCTTGGCAATGATGAAGTTGTGGGAAAATTCACGTCGTAGACCTATGTTGAGTGTGCAGTATTGGCAGCCATAAGTTGGTATGGGCTCGCCTGTAGCTGTTGCGAGAAGAACGCCTAGCGTTATCTCGGCCATTGAATCACCTTTGAGAACTAAGACTGCCGCACCTGTGTCTACGATGAACTCTTCGCCAGTTTTGAAATCAAGAAGGTGCAGAAGCTCGTTGGGCTGTTTGGCCAGGTCATGCAAACAAGTAGGCTGGTGATTGCGACCGGCATTGTCTGTTTGGTTCTCTATGTGAAAAATTCGGCGTGGACGAAAAGAGTCGACAGGGATGTCGGATTGTAGTTGGCTTCTTCCCTGTAGCGCCGTTGATGCCGTTGATGTACAGAAAGTACGGTCTTCTACTTCCTGCGCCAGACGTTTCCCGATACTGATGCACCCTTGTGCCTGCGGTCTGTTGTCCTTCCGGTCAACTGTGGAAATTGACACTGATTCGGAAATTCTTCAGAATGACAAAGACAAACTTGGCAAGCATAAAAAACTTCTGGTGGTTATAACACCAGTTCTTTGGAGCATATTTATTAAATGATTGCGGAGATCTCGATCGCCGCCTACCATTATAATTTGACTTGGAAACGAATTTTGGTCGAGCATTCACATGATTTATCTCCGATTTGGTAATAGCCAATCCTTCTAGAACTTTGGCCATGTTCGCCACTGTTCTCTCTAAAGAGGAGATTCTATCATCTTGCAGGGGTGAAGAAAAGGATGATGGATTCACTTTGGGTTCCAAAACCCTATATTCTAACTCACATCTCTCAGATAAGTCATCTATAGAGAGAGTGTTGGGGAGCTGTCTGGCCAAGAGTTTTAATGTTTGGGGAAGATTGTTAATAAAAACAACCTTAGCCTCATGGTCAGAAATGTTGGTTTATACCAACGTTTCCGTAATTCCCTCAGTATTTCTATGGGGCCAAGATTTGGCATATCTAACTGCGTATATTTGTTTATTATCTGCTCAGTTTCAGTGGGTCCAAGCAAGGATTCTACCTCGTTTTGTAGGCCCAAAATAGGGTTAGGTAGCTTCCTAATGGCCTCAAGCTTAGGATAAATCCGTCGCTGCAATTCAGAAGGTAGTTTAGCAAAACCTTTCGACAGTTTTTGATGACTGTCATAATCAGGAAACGGGGAGAAAGCGGAGTCTACGCGCATAAAAATAACTCACTATCTCCATCCCAAACAGGAACATCAATATCTAAAATTGGACCTGACATTTTAACAATCTTAAGGGATCTTAAAAGCATAAATTTATAAGCAATATGAAAATGTATATATAAATGTATAAATATATAACGAAACGCTTACCCACAAACAGCTTCGACTGTTGCTTGATATTGTCCAGTACAAAAGGAAAAAACGAACAGAGGCCCCGATGGCCTTTGATGACAATATATTATTATTTCAACACAGAACAGCGTCACTCCTTCCAAAAATTGAAATTGTCCTGTAGGGACGACGAACAGAGGCCCCGTTGGCCTTTAGTGCCAATGAATTATTATTTTCAACAGCAAGAATAACACACTACTTCCAAAATTTGAAATTTTCCTTTAGGGAAGACGAACAGAGGCCCCGTTGGCCTTTAGTGCCAATGAACTATTATTTTCAACAGCAAGAATAACACACTGCTTCCAAAATTTGAAATTTTCCTTTAGGGAAGACGAACAGAGGCCCCGTTGGCCTTTAGTGCCAATGAATTATTATTATGCTCACCACAAATTCACAAATATATGCCCAACAAAATTCCCAGAAAAACCAGGATCAGGGTAAAGAAAACGCAAATGTTAGTCGATTTATCCCAAACAAATGAAGAAGAAAGTCAATTTATTTATACCCAAAAAAAATCAGATAAATAATCAATGACCTGGCGTGGTCGCCAATTTTGTAAACGCCCCGGCTTCAAGTAAATGCCGTACGACGTTACAAACTTGGCTAAGGTGCTCTGAATAGAGATTAGTTACTGATATGGGGGGCCCTTAAGAAGGCCGGGTAATGCGTTCTCTTGAAGTCTTCAGCGTTGAAGATGTCATAGAGCCTTGGGTGGACTCTGGTTGATTTGTTGCTCCCGTGGTTGAGCTGTGATCGCGTTGTGGATGGTGTCCTGCAGGTCCTGCACTCAATTGGCTCGTCTCTCCGGTATCCCGCAACAAGATGAGTAGATACTGACAGCCGACAGAGCGCACACGTATTGACAACCGACAGAACGCACACGCGTGAAGCAGGTAGAAGGCAAATGCCACAACTGACTTGCATGGTAAATTACCGTGCTTAAATAGCATGCAATATGTGTACTTGCATACTATTGGTTAAACGTGGTTAGACGTGGTTAAACGGCAATTTGCTTTTTTCTCATTGGTGCAACGTAAATAAATTTGAATTTAATTTACGCAATATGTCGGCGATTGATTTGTGTCGTTACAGCAGAGACATTTTTTTCCTGTTATTTTGAATAGAATATAATAGAATAGAATATCTTTATTTGGATTCAAACCACACATGTTCCATCAAATAATAAAATTGGAAAATGTAAAATATTAAAAAAAGTTATCATATTGTACATTTTTCAATTTCATTATTTGATGGAACATGTGTGGTTTGAATCCAAATAAAGATATTCTATTCTATTCTATTCTATTCAAAATAAAAAGAAAAAAACGATGACTCTGCTTTTAAAATTGCCTATGTAATTTTGATTTCTATTTTACAATCTCGATAATAAGATTTTGAATTACCGTCGGATTATTATTTTTATCTGTTAAACCGGAAAGAAATTATGGTCGATAGGTGAACTGATTTGGTGCATTCACAGCAGTTTTGCCTTGCAGTGAGCAATCACACACTTATTTTACACATATTTTGTAATATATCTTAATTTGATTAAAATGGAAAACAAAATCCAATTTGAGAATAAAGAGCATTTGATTTAAGGACTTAGGTAAGTTAGCTTATTAGAAAGAGCAGAAAGGAATGAGGAATGCACTTCTTCTAAATTTAGTATTTGCTCTTGTAATAATTCGAATGCAAATCTGGCGTAGGTGGGGCTTTCATTGGGTAGTCATTTAGGAACATATATAACATGATGTCTCCTCTTATCAATTGGATTACATGCATCTAATTAAATGATCACAAACTAAAGAATATAATAAACGTAACATATCTCTTGTTCTTCTTTACATCCTTTATAGTCTATTTATGTAGAAGGGAAATATCTTTTGTTTATTATATCAAAAGTTCAGATTATTAGTGAAATACAATTTGGTACGAATAAATTTTATTGTGTACATCTCACCGCGGTTAATGTTAATCTACGCTTGGATTTATAACACAGATCTTATTAGTCTTCGGTCGCGCAAATCATCGTCACAACATTATCGCAGATTTATTTAAACACGTGATGATATTCCGTGAGTTGTGTACGCGGGTTGTTACTTAGCACTATCAGTTTTCGAAAGATCCAATTGATCACCATTTTCGCGTATGCATCTATTTCTTCTTCGATCAGACTTGGTGCGTATTCTTCCCTTTATTCCGAAGGCTTCAACATCGTTCATATTAACCATTGGAAATGCGGTGTAACATAAGCTTTGTTTACTGGAAATTGATCACCATTTCCACGTATGCATCAGTTGAATCTTTGGGAAACTGATAGTACAAAGCAACAACCCGCGTACGCAACTCGCGGAATATCATCATTTGAAGCTCGTACTGCGCAGAAATTCTTCAAAACATATTTAACCACAACTCGCTTCAGCAAAGATTATTGTGTGCATCATCTGATTTTTGAAAGCCTCCTTAACCCGTTATAACAGTTTTGGATTTTTGGGTCAATAATTCCGTACGAATTGGACATATCAGCACAGATAATAATCACCTAAAATTTGTTGCAATAATCAACAAACGTAAATTTATACATGCCAAAGTTGTCAGAAGAAGAAATAATTATCAAATAGGTGCTACCTTCCTTTCATTGCTGACCAAATACCACAGTAAAGAAACATTGCATATATATCGCGCAAAAACTAGAGGATTAGCTTTTAAACACCTATCGCTGTAGTTCATGTTGATTCGTTTTGTTTCAACAGAATTAACGCTGTAGAACATGTAACTTATGAAACATACAAAATGACTAACCTATTTGCACATATAGTCAAACTAAACAACTAAAAAACTGCTGTATTTTCTAGATTTTAAAACCAGAAACGAATTTATTGTAGACAAAATTGCAGTAGATTGTGCTCACAAGAGTGACCCCGATAACGAGATATCTCGCGCGCGGTTTATAATGGCTCCGACTTTGTTGAATACCGAATTTGAGAAAATTATTGCGGCCCTTCAAAATTCCATAAAGGAACTAAAGGAGGAGAACATCGCAGTTAAAAATAAGATGTCTGAGCTGGAGTCGAATGTCAGTAAACATGCAGAAAAATTAGATTTAGCGGAAAGGAAAAATGAATACTTAAGCGCAAAAATTGATGATTTGACCGTGGCGTTAAACGAGAAGGTGGATAAATTAAAGCTCGATGTTGTGCCATGGATTGAGCTAGCTGAAATAACAGTAGATGATGATACATCAACAAAAAACTGCACTTCAGGAGATGAAATATTAAATATATTATCCAATGAAGTTTCTGCTAGGATTGGAAAACAGAAGCAGTTAATATTATTTAATCTTAATGAAAATGCTGACCCGAATGATGTTGAGAAGTTAAATGATTTAATCAAAGATACGACTGAGGCTGAAATAACGAAATGCTACCGAGTTGGAAAGAAAACTGAACGACCAAGGCCGGTTGTGATAAAACTATCAAAGAGGCCGACAAACAAACAAGTGGAAGATATCAATAAGAAGAAAGAAGAATGTAATAACTTCCACAATATATTCATCTGCAGAGACAAGACCTTTCTCCAAAGGAAATTGTCAGCAGCGAAGAAGTTGAAGAAGAATTTAGATAATGGATCAAGTAATCCGAAACAAGTTACTATAAAGGATGTGTCAGTAGATTCTAAAATCACAAATGACGGAGTATCAGTAGATTCTAAAATCATAAAAAACGGAGTAGCACTAATGAATGTGGTGGACAGCAGACAGCTACGCACTATAGCTACAATACCCAACAAACGAATTATAAGGAAACCAAAAAAGTTAAACCAGTAACTATCGGAAACTGTAAAGATGAGTTTTGTTGTACATATTCTTTATTTTATGCTAATTGTAGAAGTGTTAAGAATAAAACTTTTTTGCTGTGTGATTTTATAATAAGTAACAATTTTGACTTTATAATTTTAACTGAAACCTGGCTGAACAAAGATATTGAAAACTATGAATTTGACATTCCTCATTATTCTCTATTTAGGAAAGACAGATCCTTGGATAAAAGAGGTGGAGGAGTACTTATTTATAGTAAATCGATATTAAATGCGATAGTGTTACATACTAGTGAATATAATACTGTCATTGATTTTTTAACGATACAGATTGATAACCTGATTTTAACTGCGGTTTACAGACCGCCGTATGCTAATATATATGATGATCAAATGTTTACCAATTCTTTTCAATCTATTTTGGACTGCCATGGTAATATTGTTGTGGGGTGGAGATTTTATTAGGCTGCATGAATCTTTTAGAAATTAAGCTTACCTATTGATTATAGATGCTTTTTATCATGAATAATGACGAATTTGTTTCTTCTGTTTCATTGTTGTTATCTGATATGTTTAGGGCGTCTACATTTACGGATGTTATACCCAAGAGATTCAATAGGAAGTTATGTAAGCTAAGAATCAAACGAGATAATATAATGTAGAAATGTAGTCTTATCAATAGTATTATGAGGTTAGAATTGATTGATAAAGAAATTAATTCATCACTACTTGATAATCCGTCAAAGATCTGAGAGAATTATTTTGGCCAAACTGAAAAGCAATCCTAGACTAGGATACAAACCTCTAGACCCAGTAAACCTTAGGAAAAATTAAAGCTTATATTACCTGTGGGTAAAACTGAGTATGAATTTCTCTGTGAATTGGATGAAGTATTTGGCAAATTGTTATGTAATCCACATAACGAAAGCAATTTCATTGATCTACCTGATCCTTCGAGAAACCAGGATCTAGGACTTGTTATTGACAGTGATGCATTGATAGAATTAATGGTAAAAATAAAATCAAAAAAACAAAAAGATCACCTTGGTATATCGATTGATAACCTACTTTAATTACCTTTAAATTTTATGAATGCGCTCTGCAATTTTATAAATAGAATTTTGAAGGATGGGAAGTACAATTGATATATTAACGATATTAGCTAAACCATTGCCAAAAGTAAAGTGACCACGGTGCGCCAGTGATTATAGATTAATCTCTATTGTCCTTCGTTTTTGAAGATAATAGAACGATTGATACTAGATCATTTAGAACGTATGATGCCGGCTGATTTTGATATGTGCCAACACAGCTTTACAAAAGACAGGTCGACAACTACTAATAATCTCTCTATGTGGAAACATGTAATTACATTAGATGAAAAGGACAGATGCATTAATTGTATTTATAGATATCTCAAAACTTTTGACTCTATATCATTTGATGCTATTTTGAATGCGATTATTTTGTTGAATATTGATCCGAATATTTTTAGATTGCTTAATCACTATCTATATAATCGACGAATGAGTATTCAAGTAAACGATTTGATATCAAAATCGAAACGAGTAACGAGTGGAGTTCCACAGGGATCAAGCTTGGTGCATTTTATTTAAAATTGTATTTGCACATTTGGAAACTAAGATCCTTAACGGTCGGAGTCTGCAAATTCGCTGATGATTTAAATATAATCTTCCCAATTGATCAAAAAAATGTTGAATTCTCCAAAAATAATGTGACACTAGATTTGTATATTGATTTAAGTAGATAATTGTTAACACTAGGGCTGAGACCAAACAGTAAGAAGACGAGAGCTTTAAGAATAGGTAACAGAACTGATTTCAATTATGTTTATTTTCATGATGCTGAGATTAATGATGTTTTTGAGATTAAACTTATGCAAGAAAGTGGGATTTAGGTATAACTATTCATTGTACGGCTTCTGTAGAGACATATTGAAAAGATAGTAGGCAGTGCCAAGAACAGATGGGCACTAATAAGTAGAAATATTTTATCGAGTGAAATAAAATATAAAATGTTTATAATATGGATTAGACCGATATTAGAATATGCTGCTGCTACTTGGAATCCCTTTAACAAAGGGATTGTCTAATAAGATAAGCTGTACAAAAGAAAAGTTGTGAAACAAATAAGTCTATCTCTCCTGCCTCTCCTGCTCTTGCACTAGATTACAGTTTGTATCACAGCATCCTTTATGGTTTCGGAGGATCTTGCTATTGCATAAAGGGTTTTCCATTTGAACCAATTGGACTGGTGCCTATATGAATCCAATAAGAAAGAGTCATGAATTTGGAACTAGATCTGGTCAATTTGCAATATCTCCACCATTGGTAGGGAATGTTGCGAGCAAAGCTATTCTCTTTTTCAAAAAATTTTTTCAAAATTTACAATCAATTGCCAAAGTGGCTTAGAGAAACATACTCCATCTAAAATGTCTCTTAAATTTTTTATCTACCGAACTAGAAAAAGTGTTCAATCCTGCTGATATTTTTAATTTTTACGTTATGATAATACTTTCTCGTGGTTAAATAAAGACAGGATTAATTGTTTTTCAGCATTGTAACTATGAGATTCTATCTTCAAGTTTTGTACTATTAAAATTGAAACGTTGTGCATTACATAGTATGTTAAACAACAATACATACAATCAATTATTAGTCATGGTTCCCTTTTTTGCATAATGTTACACTCGAATAATACATTAAATTTTTCTATTTTTGATGATGAATCTATCTCTCTTCCTTAACCGAAATTTCTGATGCTGATAAATTGTACAGTACAACTAATTGCACATATTTATGTGATGTGATATGTTTTTATATTGTACATTTTCTATTTTTATTATTTGATGGAACATGTAAGGTTTTGAATCAAAATAAAGATTTCCTATTCTATTTTTATTCAAGTCAACCCACCAATGGTGGGAATGTTGCAAAACAAGCCTCTCTTTTTTAAAAATTTACAAAATTTACAATCAATTGCTAAGGGGCTTAGAGAAACGCCTCCAACTAAAATGTCTTTTAAATTTTTATCTACCGAACTAGAAAAAGTGTTCAATCCTGCTGATATTTTTTTAATTTTGATTATGATAATACTTTCTCATGGTTAAATAAAAGACAGGATTAATTATTGTTTCAGCAACATAATTTCTCAGTCTATCTTCAAATTGTGTGTATTATTAAAACTGAAATGTTATGCATTATATCATCTTGTTAATCAACAATGCATACAATCAATTATTAGTCATGGTTCCCTTTTTTTCTTACAAACTGTTATACTCGAATTATATCTTAAATTTTTCTAATTTTGATGAAGAATCTATCACTCTTTACAGCTGAACTTTCTGATGCTGATAAATTGTACAGTACAACTAATTGCACATATATATGTGATGTGATATCTTTTTATATTGTACATTTTCTAATTTTATTATTTGATGGAACATGTGTGGTTTGAATCTAAATAAAGATATTATTCTATTCTATGCTATTCTATTCTATTCTAAAGAAATACAATTTGGTACGAATAAATTTTATTGTGTACATCTCACCGCGGTTAATGTTAATCTACGCTTGGTTATAACACAGATCTTATTAGTCTTCGGTCGCGCAAATCGTCGTCACAACATTATCGCAGATTTATTTAAACGCGTGATGATATTCCGTGAGTTGTGTACGCAAGGTTGTTACTTAGCACTATCAGTTTTCGAAAGATCCAATTGATCACCATTTTCGCGTATGCATCTATTTCTTCTTCGATCAGACTTGGTGCGTATTCTTCATATGCCGAAGGCTTCAACATCGTTCATATTAACCATTGGAAATGCGGTGTAACATAAGCTTTGTTTACTGGAAATTGATCACCATTTCCACGTATGCATCAGTTGAATCTTTGGGAAACTGATAGTGCAAAGCAACAACATTGCGTACGCAACTCGCGGAATATCATCATTTGAAGCTCGTACTGCGCAGAAATTCTTCAAAACATATTTAACCACAACTCGCTTCAATAAAGATTATTGTGTGTGCATCATCTGATTTTGAAAGCCTCCTTAACCCGTTATAACAGTTTTGGATTTTTGCCAAATTAAATGCCCAATTTAAGTCGACGAAAATATTTAACAGCTTTCAGTGTGTTCATTTTGTAATAACAGTTTTGGTGAAGTCTATCAATTTATTTCATAGCACTAATTTCCTTTACAATCTCCTTCAGTTCATTCTCTGGTAGCTGTTATTATTGCGTATAGTTCAAAGTCAAATCTTCGAATTCATTTAAAGACAGTATTTCAAGCATTTATGCTCCAAATTAATATGTGGTGCCTGTTTTTGGCAAAGGTTCTATTATTAGCAACTAAAATTGCAGGGCAGGTTTGTTTCCAATTAAAAAAATTAATTCTCGACTCATTAAGAGTTTTATTGTATTTATTATAACTTAATATCCCCGAACATAATCTAGCTCAGAACATGATCGTGAATTTATCTTCTGATGACATTATTCTATCCTGTTTAGGAGACCTCTTTCAGATGTGAATTAAATTTTTGAAAGATTCATCTCAAGCAAAGCATATGGCAATAAAATCACGGGTCAATAATTCCGTACGAATTGGACATATCAGCACGAATAATAATCACTAAAAATTGTTGCAATAATCAACAAACGTAAATTTATACATGCCAAAGTTGTCGAAGAAGAAATAATTATCAAATAGGTGCCACTCGCTTTCATTGCTGACTAAATACCACAGTAAAAACATTGCATATATATCGCGCAAAAACTAGAGGATTATTAAACACATATCGCTGTAAGTTCATGCTGATTCGTTTTGTTTGAACAGAATTAACGCTGTAGAACATGTAACTTATGAAACATACAAAATGACTAACCTGTTGCAGCTAGTCAAACTAAACAACTAAAAAACTGCCATATTTTCTAGATTTAAAACCAAACGAATTTATTGTGAACAAATTGCAGTAGATTGTGCTCACAAGAGTGACTCCGATAACGAGATATCTTTAATCGTACTGTTTTCAACAATAACGGAAAGCCCATGCCCTCTAAGATTGTCTGTGTCGCTCTCTTAATACATGTTTACTACATGAATATTCTCATATTGTCAAAGTCTCGCACATCATACTAGGCCTTTATTTCCTGATAATTATTCGCTTATTGTTGATCTAGCAAATCAGATAATTGACACTTCCACAGAATTTGAAAAAAATTTAACACAATATTACGAATGTTGGAGTTACACCAATAAAGCCATCTCCGTTGCATTTTTCAGCAAATATGTATCGACAACGACTCTTTGACAATACATAACCTTATTTTAACTCATCAGAAACAGAGCTACGTATAACGAACACGATGTACCGCTACAACATAAGATGACAACAAATTGAACTGACGAAGAGGCAATTATCAAAAGTAAACCTCAAACCTCCTCAACAAGGAATCTCAAGACTATTGAGGAGGAAGCATCATCAGACCATCGAAATGGTTTGCGTACGCCGTTATGCGCGGGTTTTAAATTTAAAGAATCATAGAAGTCTGCAAAAATTATTTCAAATTAAAATCAGTGGCCCAATGTCGAAAGAAACTACACTTACTTACTTTACTACGGCTGACTCCTTTTGGAGGAATAGGCCAGCTCCCACAAGCCCTCATGAGTTTCCTCAAGTAAACATACAAAACTGAAACTGGAAACAGTTATTTCTCAGTGATAGACCTAGAAATAGCCTCCTACTACATTCTTTTAATACTAGAAGATGAAAGGAAAATTGATGTCATCGTACATTTTGGTCTTTTTTTAATAAATATACATACATTTCAGAAATTTTTACTCATGTTACTTCACTCCAGACATTTAAATACATGAAAATTATTCTTTCGACAAATGTGATCAATAATTGTGCTAAATATTCCAGCATAATAGTCACTAGTCTGGAACAGACTCTGATACCGAGCATCACAGAAATTTCCTGCTAAATTAGGCAGATCAAGGACTCAAAGTTAATTATAGAAAAACACAAACTGCACAATATCATATACTTAACAGATATATTGTAACTCTATATTTATATACATATTACGCAAGGAATATATATATAGATGATTCTAAATATTCATATACGATGTGGGGTGAACTCACATAGTTTGTGAAATGCTTATTTCATTCACAATATATATATGTAGAAAGAATATTTTGATTTTATATATAAAGGTGAGATGAGATCACATAGTTGCTTATTATTTGGATTAGAGATATATATTATATATATATATATATATATATATATATATATATATATATATATATATATATATATATATAAATAATTCCCTCGAATGAGGAGAACATTTGCAACTTAAACGCCTGTTTTAAATCAAATGGTGAATACAGGTCTGCTATTGCGCAACACATCATCAAAACATCGCACGTATGTTCTCCAGACGTAGCATTCAAAGTAATTACTAAATGCAAAAACAAAAAAGGGAGCTAGCCATATGAAGCCTTATGGATAAACAAATTTCAGCCAGTTTATGTAAGCAGAAGAAGTACGTACAAGCGTGGGCTTGCCACTGGATGTGATACGCAATTTGATTGGTTTCTGTTTTCACCTCTCTATGTTCACGTATTTCTATCTTGTTTTGCTTTCCAATTTATATAAAGTATATTTCATTAGATATTTGAAGACCATGCGAAAGAAAATTTTATTGTGTACATCTCACCGCGGTTGTGTTAATCTGCCTTGGATTTATAACACCGAATCTTATTAGTCTTCGGTCGCGCAAATCGTCGTCACAGCATTATCGCAGATTTATTAAACGTGATGATATTCCGTGAGTTGTGTACGCAGGTTGTTACTTAGCACTATCAGTTTTCGAAAAGATCCAGGTGATCACCATTTTCGCGTATGCATCTATTTCTTCTTCGATCCAGACTTGGTGCGTATTCTTCCTTTGTAAAGGCTTCAACATCGTTCATATTAACCATTGATAATTGTAACATAAGCTTTGTTTACTGAAATTGAGTCTACATTTCTACGTATGCATCAGTTGAATCTTTAGAAACTGATAGTGCCAAAGCAACAACCGCGGACGCAACTCGCGGAATATCATCATTTGAAGCTCGTACTGCGCGAAATTCTTCAAAAACATATTTAACCACAACTCTTCAGCAAAGGTGTGTGTGCATCATCGTTTTTTGAAAACCTCCTTAACCCGTTATAACAGTTTTGGTTACCGTTAAATACCCAATTTAAGTCTACGAAAATATTTAACAGCTTTCAGTGTGTTCATTTTGTAATAACAGTTTGGGTAAGTCTATCAATTTATTTCATAGCACTAATTTCCTTTACAATCTCCTTCAGTTCATTCTCTGGTAGCTGGTATTGCGTATAGTTCAAAAAAGTCAAATCTTCCAGATTCGTTTCAAGAGCCCAGTATTTCAAGCTTCTTTATGCTCCAAATTAATATGTGGTGCCTGTTTTTTATAAAGGTTCTATTATTAGCAACTAAAATTGCAGGGCAGTTTGTTTCAATTAAGTATTCTCGACTCATTAAAGATTTATTGTATTTATTATAACTTAATATCTGAACATAGTCTAGCTCAGAACATGATCGTGAATTTATCTTCTGATGACATTATTCTATCCTGTTTTGAGGAGACCTCTTTCAGATGTGAATTAAGAATTTTGAAAGATTCATCTCAAGCAAAGCATATGGCAATAAAATCACGGGTCAATAATTCCACATTGCAATTGGACATATCAGCACAGATAATGAAAATCACTAGAATTGTTGCAATAATCAACTAAGCGTAAATTTATACATGCTGAAAGTTGTCAGAAGAAGAAATGGTATCAAATAGGTGCCACTTTCCTTTCGTTGCACGACTGGCCTACAGTAAAGAAACGCCCATTAATATATATCGCGCAAAAACTAGAGGAGTTAACAAAAAGCACACATATCGCTGGTTCATGCTGATTCGTTTTGTTGAACAGAATTAACGCTGAACTGGCGAAGAGCCAATTATCAAAAGTAGGCCTCAAACCTCCTCAACAAGGAATCTCAAGACCTTCAAGCAGAGGAAAGGCATGGAAACAGACCATCGAAATGGTTTGAATTTTTATACGTTATACGCAGGTTTTAAATTTAAAGAATCATAGAGAGTCTGCCAAAAATTATTCAAATTAAAATCGATGGCCAATGTCGAAGATACCTACTTACTTACTTTACTGCGGCTGACTCCTTTTGGAGGATAAGCCGGCTCTTTTATTCATGGAGTTTCCTCAATAAACACTTCTGAAAACTCATTGAAGCAGTTATTTCTCAGTGATAGACCTAGAAATACCCTCTACTACATTCTTTTAATACTAGAAGATGAAATTTAGTCATCGTACATTTGGTCTTTTTTGTAAATAACCATTTTGTTCCTCATGTGCCACTCAGACATTTTAGAAATACATGAAAAGACCTTCTGCTCGACAAATGTGATCAATAAATGTCATAAATATTTGGCATAATAGTCTTTGGTCTAGTCAAACTCTGATGCCGAGCATCTTAGAAATTTTACTAAATTGAGCAGATCAAAGGACTCGAAGTTAATTATGAAAAACACAAACTGCAACTATCTACATATACTTAACAGATATGTGTATCTATATTTATATACATATTGCAAGACATATATATGAATGATTCTAAATATTCATATACGATGTAGGTGAACTCATAAGTTTGCTAGAAATAACTTATTTCGATAATGCAAATATATATAATGTAAGAATATTTTGATTTTATATATACGGTGAGATGAGATAAAATAGTTGCTTATGTGGATTGAGATATGCATTATATATATATATATATATATATATATATATGTATATATATATATATATATATATATATATATATATATATATATAATTAATTAATTCCTCGAATGAGAAAGGAGAACATTGCAATTTAAACGCCTGTTTTAAATCAAATGGTGAATACGAGTCTGCTATTGCGCAACACATCAAAACATCACGTATGTTCTCCAGACGTAGCATTCAAAGTAATTACTAAAAATGCAAAAACAAAAAGGGGAGCTAGCCACATATGAAGCCTTATGGATAAACAAATTTCAGCCGGATTTATGTAAGCGAAGAAGCACATGCAAGCATTGAGCTTGAACTGGATGTGATACACGCAATTTGATTGGTTTCTTTTACACTCTCTCTATGTTCACGTATTTCTATCTTGTTTGCTTTCCAATTTATATATAAAGATATGTTCATTAGTAGATATTTGAGAAGACCATGCGAAAGAAAATTTTCTTATATTTGATAAAATTTATTTTTGTTTTTGCACACAGAATGGGTACAATGAATTTTATTAAAAACTCGCATTTCAAAAGAATCTTTCAGAAAACTAGATGAACTAGTGACGTTAAAGTGTAGAGCGCAAAGAACGTTATTGTGGAAAGAACATTATTATCAGTGTATTAAACAATTATGGTTCCCAGAAGATTTGGTGCGCAGTTTACGCAAGTTCAAGCTACGTGGTCAATAGAAGAAATCTTACAAGGTTGGCGTATTACAAAATTGAACAGCTAAATGAAGATGAAGCTGTGCTACAGCAAGAATGGGTGTGTATCTTGTGTATTAGATGAACTATGTCATTTTGGGAATGAAATTTATGATGTTTTTATGATAAGTTGTAAGGAAAGATAAAGCAAAAAATTTTGAATAGAGTGGAAAAAGATGCAAAACCTGGAGTTTTGTGTGATTTAATACCTACCGATCTTGATAAGCCTGTGCTTAACTTAGCACAAGTGCCAATCGGTCAGCTAACAATGGAGGCACTATCGATGGGCCAATAATTATGGAATACATCACTCTAATAAATGCGATGTTGATTTTGAGGCAGCATTTGAATTGCTATTTGAACAAACAGCTGACTTGGAGCCTACCAGTATTGATTATAAAAATTAAGTTCAAGGCTACACTAGATGATCAAGCTTTACATCTGAAATCGTCTAAATGCGCAGAGCAGCATGCATTGACAAATCAACATCTAAATGCGCTTAGAAGTATCAGTAGAAATGCGAAATCAAAATGCTACACGCGCTGATAAAGGCAAAGGCGACGTAGTTATAATGGACAAATCTGACTACGTGCAAAAGATGGAAAACGTGTTAAAGGACAAAACAAAATTCACACGTCTAGACAATAAATCAGATGAAATAAACAAGGTGGAGCGCAAAAGTAATAAATGAAATTAAGATTTTGACAGATGCCGGTTTTATTGATGAGGCCACTGCAGAAGCTCAAGCCAGTTGGATCATCTACACTAATAATGTACGGATTACCAAAAACACACAAAAGTGGTTGTCCTATGAGGCCAATTTATCAATGGTAAATTTTCCGTTTCATGCACTAGCTAAATGGCTAGTTTGTTTACTCGAACCATTACGTAAGCTACTAGGTAATCATTCGGTTGCCGATTCGTCTGAGTTTGTAAGCAAATTTCAAGATATACATGTTAAAAACAAGATTATGGTATCTTTTTGAAGTTGCGTCTTTGTTTACAAATGTTCCAATTGATGAAACCATTGACATTATAGTCAAAGCGGTAGAACACGATATATTACCATCGCCGGTGCCAGGTCACACTCTACGCAAGCTTATCTTATTATGCACGAAAGACGTACGATTTCGTTTTAATGGAAGCATCTACAAACAGACTGATGGTGTTGCAGTAGGAAGCCCCTTATCTCCAGTGTGGGCTGAGATTTTTCTAGGGAACCTAGGAAATACATCATTAAAGAGTGACATAAGTAAATGTGCTCAATATATACGGTATGTGGATGATATATTTCTTGTACTTAAGAACAGATCGCAATCGCGAAAATTGCTTCAATGTTTCAACAAAGCACATAAGAATATCGGCTTCACGTCAGAGCACGACAAAGATGACTGTCTGCCTTTCCTAGATGTACTATTAAAGAAAAGAAACTAATGGTAAATTGGCAGAACAATTTACCATAAACCAACATGGTGTGCACAGTATTTGTATTACACAGCAGTTTTATTGCCATTTCAATATAAATTATCAACAGTTCGTGGTTAGCTTTTCAAGAGTTGACAGGTTGGTTAGTCAAGATTCTAAAGAAAATAGATATAATAAAGCAATTAACGATTTAATGTCTAATGGCTATCCCAGACAATTAATTGAATCAATTATTAAAGGAATTAAACAGAAACAGACGTATTATTGGTAAGAAAAGAAATCCGGTCTACCTAAACATCCCATTTAAGGGGATGCAGTTTTCCCGAATGGCACAATATAAAGTTGAAGCAGCATTAACACGCATTTAATGCAGCCAAACTACGAAGTGTTATTTAGGGTAACACATTCGCCTTTACCAGCAATCAAAGAGAAACAGCCGTTAATGTTGATATCAAATAGTATTTACCAATATACATGCGCAAGTTGTCGATCAACTTATGCAGGCCGAACGACCAGACGGTTAATTACTCGAATGAGAGAACATTGCAACTTAAACGTCTGTTTTAAATCAAATGGTGAATACACGTCTGCTATTGCGAAACACATCATCGAAACATCGCACGTATGTTCTCCAGAAGTAACATTCAAAGTAATTACTAAATGCAAAAATAAGGGAGTAGCCACATACGAAGCCTTATGGATAAACAAATTGTAACCGGATTTATGTAAGCAGAAGAAGCACGTACAAGCATTGAGCTTGAACTGGATGTGACACTTACGCAATTTGATTGGTTTCTATTTTTCACATTCTCTCTACGTTCACATATTTCTATCTTGTTTTGCTTTCCAATTCATATATAAAGATATGTTCATTAGTAGATATTTGAAGGCCATGCGAAAGAAAATTTTCTTATATCTGATAAAATTTCTTTTGTACACAGGGAATAATTTTAATGAATATATATATATATATATATACATATATATATTTATATATATATAGTTTATTTATATATGCATATAAATTTTGAGTATAAATAGTATATATATATATATATATATATATATATATATATATATATATATATATATATATATATATATATATATGCAAATTAAATATACTATACACTCAGGGCGAATAATAGGTACTTGAAGTTCAAAAACCCATTTCATTGCTTATTGATACATATATACACACGTAAATATAGGGCTATATATACATAGACATAAAAATAGATATATAAATATAAATAAAAGTGTTTCGACTGATATAATTTATCCGTTGGGGACTCACAGTGTTACTTATTGTATTATTCATATTATATATATTGTGTATACACGTATATATATATATATATATATATATATATATATATATATATATATAAATATATATATGATGGATATATAGATAGTTATAAAAGGTGTGGTAAGAACCCACATGGTTGCTTATATGCTTATCTATATATGCATAAGATATAGCGTGGTCGCATATATAAATGGATATTTATATAAAATATGAGTATATATAAATATAAATAAGTAAATAATATAATTTAAATAATAAATTGCTAATATTATATATATATATATATATATATATATATATATATATATATATGCTAGTGGTAACAAATCTGACTCGTTTTTACTGCTGTTTCTTGTTTATTGGATTGGTGAGTGTGTATGCGTATGTTCTTGTGTGTATGCGTGTTTTGCATCATAAGAAGGTCATTCTCGCAGTATTGCGAATTGTTGATGTGAGATCTTGTCATTATTGTTTTGATGTAACAGAATTAACCATTTGTGCGCATTTTTCACTGTACATATACAAGTGCCATGTTTCCCAGTATAGTTGATCGTTTCACCTGGTGCGAAAGTTTTCACGTGATATAACGCCAGTGTTGATTGCAATGTTAAACGCTCACATTGTTTGAGACTTCTGTCATCATTATGCGCCTCTGTTATTTCCACTTCAGTTTGTTGCCAATCCGATTGTACGTTTATTTGATTCTAGTGGAGGGCCTGTTGTTCTTGGCTGGATACTAGTGGTGTTGTTGAATTTTTGTTATTCTTGGCAGTCAATAAGAATATCATGTTGATGAAACTTTTGAATATAGGTCGGGTCTTGTTTTATGTAGGGGCTTCATAGATAAATAATAATTTTTCTATGATTTTACTTTATGTAGAATTGTGAAATTGGTGTTAAACCAGGGTGCCCCGTTGCCAATATATGATTGGAAATAGCTGATTTTCCTGACGGTGGCGAAGCCTTTGTTGTCAATTTCTGTAAAGCAAATGTTGCTGGATTCTGCCCACATCCACAATTGCTTCTTCATTACGTCCGATATATATTAACACCACCTGTACCAAGGCGCCTATGAACTATAGAATGATTTGGAGAGAATTGACAATTCATCTTTGGCATCAAACCTCTGATTCTCTGTCTTTTTAAACGTCATATTAACTTTAACACTGGGAAAGTTGTCCTTAGTTATTCTATTCAGCGCCGTGCAATTGTAGAGCTAGTACATTAACCTCTAAATGGTAAGTTGGAAAACCTGCTTACGGTATCCTCTCTGGTAGGAATCTGCCGTGGTCTGATGTTGACATCAATGAAACGCTCTGGGTAGATGTTCATTAGCAGAATTTTCCTGAGGTAGCCAGTTCTTCCTCAATCTTGTGTTCAGAGGAGATCTTCCTGATTCTGTTTGCCTGGAGTTGTTTTTACTAAGTTTCTTTTGTGGGGTTTTGTACTGCTGTTGCTTCGTGAATGTATTGTCGGTGAAAGTGGATTTTCTATGTATGGCCAGGTGCTCAAATCTCCGTTTGCTTCTCAGTAGGTGATGTCAAGGAAGGAAAACTGTCGTCTTTCTCTACCTCAGTGAATTTGATGTCTGGATCGACTCCATTTGCTTGTTTGAGGATTTCGGAAGGGTCTACAACCTGAGATGAACAACAAGATATCATCTACAGCACCTTTAGCAAGAGTTACGCACAGTCAGTACCTTTTAGCTCAAAGTTTACTTCCAGGTGATACATAATAACCATCTACACCAGGAGGAGTCTGATACAGCTTCATACTTCCTACATTGATCTGATGATGATACCTTCTCTTCAGAATGTAAAGTGCGTTTTTAGTACATGCTAATACAAGGGTCTTTGATGTCATTGGTGTCTATAGGAAGTAACTCATTTTTGATGAGATTCACACGATCTCCGTTGTCTTATCCAGTGGTATGTTTGTAAGCGGGATGAGACGTCAAGCGAGACCATTTTTATTTTAAGGATGTTTCTTCCCTTCAATTAATTTGCTAGTTCGAAGGAGTCCTTGATAATTGGCATTTATGTTCCTCTGTATTGGTTCAAGTAGTTTGAAGACTTTTTTGCTGGTTTATGTTGTGGAGCGTTGATCGTGACATAATGGGCCGCATCGAAGGAGCTCCTGTAGGCTATCCCAGCTTTATGAGTTTGGTTTGCCATTACCAATCTTGCGGTGTTATTCTCATCTGGTTTGCTTTTTGGATGTCTTCCTTGATTTTAATCTAATCTCGAGTCAATACATCTATATTGAACTATGTTTTTTCCATCTTTTTCAAAATTGCATTAATTCTTGTTCAATCATTCAGTTGAATGTCTTTCTGTTTTGATGTCATACTTTTAAATTGAATTGATCATTTATTATATCGTTCATGGCCTTCCTGTAAGCGTCAGCTTTAAGTATAACATTCTAGTGCATGGTGTAGTCATGCGTTTATCTGATTGGAGTTTTCTGGTTAAATCTATGTACTGTTTTGTGATGATTTGGCTACCTTTGATATATATATATATATATATATATATATATATATATATATAATATGTTTGTATATAGATATATATGATTTGAACACATATATTCAAAATAAAGAAAAATTGGTATCAAAGATGCTAGTATAAATATGCTTTAGGTCAAATACGATTCATTATTGTTGGTTCTGTCAGTTTGCAAAACATTAGATAATACTTCATTCTTTCTTAGTTTATTAACCTTATCTCCATAACTATTACGGGATGGGATAGGTAAAACTGGGGAAGGTCAAATACTGAAATATTAAAATTTAAAGTATTGATCCTTCTACTTATTTGAACAATTTAAAAAAATGGAACATCATGGTGAAGCGTTTGCCCACGACCGTCTACCAGGTTGCTTATAGTTATTCTCAATGTCCACATTAATAGAGTACAAAAATGTCTATAGGTTGTTGTGTGCTGGGGGAGGGTGAAATGGATAAGTTTGTGTGACATTTGATGTAAAGAATAGGGACGAAGACCGGATACTAGGGCAGACAATAAAAAAATACTACGAAATAAAATAAATATAAATAGATCTGTCTTGATGAGTAAACCACATTTGCCGCATGTTGTTCTTTTTCGTGGCATATGGTTTCCTTGTTGATTTGGGACTGAAAATAGGTCCAAAATTGGAAAAAAAAGAAATTGGAAAACCTTGTTTCCAACGTCATTTCAGACAAGCAGCTGGTCGAGGCTGAAATTAAAGGGACAAGTGAGAACCCACGTAGTCTGGTTATCAATCTGATGAATCTGGAAATGTAAAGGTTGCAGTTTTACCGAACTATAGAATATACTAATTGTTCCGCACAAAAGAAAATTTATTCTTCGAAACCCATAACAAGAATGACAACGCAATATCCATCTCAACATTTAGTTAATGCATTGATATAAAAAATTTCTTAAACGTGTTATTTTACAATTTGAATAAAGGCAAGTTATAATTTCCCTGAAACAAAATGTAAATAGTTAGATAGTTGTAACATAATCTAGAAAATGTAACAGTTCTTAATTAATTCAATGTTGACTTAATCATACAAATTATGTACAGCACGGATGAAGTTCAGTACGCTTAATCAGTCAGAGGATGAACTGCCTTTACCAAATTATATAACGCTTACTCAAATATCTATGTGTTTAATGGGTTTGGGACTTACATAAGAATCGTAACTTTGATTTAAATAATTGTTTTCACCTACTGCCAAACCAATGTTACCTAATTACATACATTTTATAAATATTTATTTTAATACTGCTTCCCAAGTTATATAAAAAACGAACATTGGTTGCGCGGGTGGTGATAACAATTATTATAATCAAGGTTGCGCTCTAGATATAAACACCTGACCCATTAATTACTTACATATGTCAGTATAAACTAAGAATTGTAAAGTATAGAAGAGACAATTAATCCAGTAGACCGGTTTCGTCCTTATTGGGAACTCATCATGTACTGGCAAGAATTTGACGCGGACAGGATTCGAAACTGGGCACGTCTGCTTCGGAAGGTTAGAGCATCAGATTCCGAAGCAGACGTGCCAACATTCGAGTTTCATCGCAGTAAACTCTAACCAGTATAAATGAGTTCCAATAAAATTTAGTATACTACTAGTGAATTGGCACTTCTATACTATACAATTCTTAGTTTATACTGACATATGTAATAATTAATTGGTCAGGTGTTTATATCAAGACCACAAACTTGATTATATTAATTGTTATCACCACCCACTTTAACTGCCCGTTCATTTAATTATATAAATTTTCTTTTCAATATCACTTCACCATGTAGTGTGGTGTCTGTTAAGTATTGACAGATTGGGAATGGTTAGCTGGAGCTTTGGGTTTAAATGGATGCCATATGAGCTCCATCTAAAAGAAAAATAGACTAACCAAGTTACATTAGTTAGTATAAAATTGAAAATTTTCAGTAGCATAGTATGCGGCAGGATGGCTCAATGATTAGAGCAACAGATTCCGAAGCAGACGTGACCAGACTCGAATCCTGTCCGCGGCAAATTCTGGCCAGTACATGGTGATTTACCAATAAGGACAAAACCGAACTACTGGATGAATTGCCTCTTCTCTACAATACAATTCTTAGTTTATACTGACATATTTAAGTAATTAATGGGTCAGGTGTTTATATAAAAACTGAAAACTTGATTATAATAATAGTTATCACCACACGCGCAGCTAATGTTCGTTTAATTATATTAATGTTCATTTCAATACCACTTCCACATGTAGTGTGGTGTCTGTTAAGTAATGACAGAATGGGAATGTTTAGCTGGAGCTTTGAGTCTGAAATGTTGCCAAATGAGCTCCATCTAATGGAAAAATAGACTAACAAAGTTACATTAGTTAGCATATAACTGAAAATAGTGTGGAGTGTAGTGTGCGGCAGGATGGCTCAGTGGTTAAAGCAACAGATTCCGAAGCAGACGTGCACAGGTTCAAATTATGTCTGCGGCAAATTCTGGCCAGTACATGATGAGTTCCCAATAAGGACGAAACCGGTTTACTGGACGAATTTCCTCTTCTACACTATACAATTCTTAGTTTATACTGCCATATGTAAGTAATTAATGGGTCAGGTGTTTATATCAAGACCGCAACCTTGATTATAATAATTGTTATCACCAACCGCGCAACCAATATTTGTTTAATTATATAACTGTTCATTTCAATACCACTTCCAAATGTAGTGTGGTGTCTGTTAAGTAATGTCAGATTGGAAATGGTTAGCTGGAGCTTTGCGTGTAAAATGTTGCCATATGAGCTTCATCTAATGGAAAAATAGACTAACCAAGTTACATTAGTTAGCATAAAACAGAAAATTGTGTGGAGTGTAGTGTGCGGCAGGATGGCTCAGTGGTTAGCGCAACAGATTCCGAAGCAGACGTGCACAGGTTCAAATTATGTCTGCGGCAAATTCTGGCCAGTACATGATGAGTTCCCAATAAGGTCGAAACCGGATGAATTGCCTCTTCTCTTCAATACAATTCTTAGTTTATACTGACATATTTAAGTAATTAATCGGTCAGGTGTTTATATCAAGACTGCAACCTTGATTATAATAATTGTTATCACCACCTGCGCAACCAATGTTCGTTTAATTATATTAATGTTCATTTCAATACCACTTCCACATGTAGTGTGGTGTCTGTTAAGTAATGACAGAATGGGAATGTTTAGCTGGAGCTTTGAGTCTAAAATGTTGCCATATGAGCTCCATCTAATGGAAAAATAGACTAACCATGTTACATTAGTTAGCATATAACTGAAAATTGTGTGGAGTGTAATGTGCGGCAGGATGGCTCAGTGGTTAAAGCAACAGATTCCGAAGCAGACGTGCGCAGGTTCGAATCATGTCCGCGGAAAATTCTGGCCAGTACATGATGAGTTTCCAATTAAGACGAAACCGGTCTACTGGACGAATTGCCTATTCTACACTATATAATTCTTAGTTTATACCGACATATGTAAGTAATTAATGGGTCAGGTGTTTATATCAAGACCGCAAATTTGATTATAATAATTGTTATCACCACCCGCGCAACCAATGTTTGTTTAATTATATAAATGGTCCTATCAATATCACTTCCCCTTGTAGTGTGGTGTCTGTTAAGTAATGACAGATTGTGGATGGTTAGTTGGAACTTTGGGTTTAAATGGATGCCATATGAGCTGCACCTAAAAGAAAAATAGACTAACCAAGTCACATTAGATAGTATATAACTGAAAATTGTGTGCAGTGTAGTGTGCGGCAGGAGGGCTTAGTGGTTAGAGCAACAGATTCCGAAGCAGATGTGCCCAGATTCGAATCATGTCCGCGGAATATTCTGTCCAGTACATGATAAGTTCCCAATAAGGACGAAACCGGACTACTGGATGAATTGCCTCTTCTCTTCAATACAATTCTTAGTTTATACTGACATATGTAAGTAATTAATGGGTCATGTGTTTATATCAAAACCGCAACCTTGATTATAAAAATTGTTATCACCACCCGCGCAACCAGAGTTTGTTTAATTATATAAATTTTCCTATCAATATCACTTCCCCATGTAGTGTGGTGTCTGTTAAGTAATGACAGATTGGGGATAGTTATTTGGAACTTTGGTTTTAAATGGATGCCATATGAGCTGCACCTAAAGGAAAAATAGACTAAGCAAGTTACATTAGTTAGTATATAACCGAAAATTGTGTGCAGTGTAGTGTGCAGCAGGAGGGCTCAGTGGTTAAAGCAACAGATTCCGAAGGAGACGTGCGCAGGTTCGAATCATGCCCGCGGAAAATTCTGGCCAGTACATGATGAGTTCCCAATAAGCACAAAACCGGTCTACTGGACGAATTGCCTTTTCTACACTATATAATTCTTAGTTTTTACCGACATATGTAAGAAATTAATGGGTCAGGTGTTTATATCAAGACCGCAAATTTGATTATAATAATTATTATCACCATCTGCGCAACCAATGTTTGTTCAATTATATAAATGGTCCTATCAATATCACTTCCCCTTGTAGTGTGGTGTCTGTTAAGTAAGGACAGATTGGGGATGGTTATATGTAGATTTGGGTCTAAAGGTATGCAATATAAACTCCATCTAATGGAAAAATATACTAACCAAATTACATTAGTTAGCATAAAACAGAAAATTATGTGGAGTGTAGTGTGCGGCAGGATGGCTCAGTGGTTAGCGCAACAGATTCCGAAGCAGACGTGCACAGGTTCAAATTATGTCTGCGGCAAATTCTGGCCAGTACATGATGAGTTCCCAATAAGGTCGAAACCGGATGAATTGCCTCTTCTCTACAATACAATTCTTAGTTTATACTGACATATGTAAGTAATTAATGGGTCAGGTGTTTATATCAAGACCGCAACCTTGATTATAAAAATTGTTATCACCACCCGCGCAACCAATGTTCGTTTAATTATATAAATGTTCATTTTGATATCTCTTCCCCATGTAGTGTGGTGTCTGTTAAGTAATGACAGATTGAGGATGGTTCACTGGATCTTTGTATCTAAATGCATGCCATATGAGCTCCACCTAAAGGAAAAATTGACTAACCAATTTACATTAGTTAGTATATAACCGAAAATTGTGTGCAGTGTAGTGTGCGGCAGGAGGGCTCAGTGGTTAGAGCAACAGATTCCGAAGCAGATGGGCGCAGGTTCGAATCCTGTCCGCGGAAAATTCTTGGCGGTACATGACGAGTTGCCAATAAGGACGAAACCGGATTACTGGATGAATTGCCTCTTTTACAATATACAAATCTTAGTTTATAATGACATATATAAGTAATTAATGGGTCAGGTGATTATATCAAGTCCGCAACCTTGATTATAATAATTGTTATCACCACTTACGGCACCAATGTGTGTTTAATGATATAAATGTTCATTTCAATACCACTTCCACATGTAGACTGGTGTTTGTTAAGTAATGACAGATTGGGAATGGTTAGCTGGAGCTGAGACTAAAATTTTGCCATTTGAGCTCCATCTAATGGAAAAATAGACTAACCAAGTTACATTAGTTAGCATAAAACAGAAAATTGTTTGGAGTGTAGTGTGCGGCAGGATGGCTCAGTGGTTAGCGCAACAGATTCCGAAGCCGACGTGCAAAGGTTCGAATCATGTCTGCGAGAAATTCTGGCCAGTACATGATGAGTTTGCAATAAGGACGAAACCGGTCTACTGGACGAATTGCCTATTCTACACTATACAATTCTTAGTTTATACTGGCATATGTATGTAATTAATGGGTCAGGTGTTTATATCAAGACCGGAAACTTGATTATCATAATTGTTATCACCACCCGCGCAACCAATGTTTGTTTAATTATATAAATGGTCCTATCAATATCACTTCCCCTTGTAGTGTGGTGTCTGTTAAGTAATGACAGATTGTGGATGGTTAGTTGGAACTTTGGGTTTAAATGGATGCCATATGAGCTGCACCTAAAGGAAAAATAGACTAACCAAGTCACATTAGATAGTATATAACTGAAAATTGTGTGCAGTGTAGTGTGCGGCAGGAGGGCTTAGTGGTTAGAGCAACAGATTCCGAAGCAGATGTGCCCAGATTCGAATCATGTCCGCGGAATATTCTGGCCAGTACATGATGAGTTCCCAATAAGCACGAAACCGGTCTACTTGATGCATTGCCTATTCTATATTATACTGTCACACGCGGCTCCGCGATACAACCCAAAGATGTTCGATTTTGACAAATATGGTGCTCTTTTAGGTCAAAAAATCTAACTAGGTTCTTATAGAATATTTCTCTTAACTGTGATTTTAGAAACAATCTCTGTTAATTTCAAGCAGTTTTAATTGCGATTCCTGGAACTGCAATTTTATTTGTAATTAATAGGGTTGTTTATTAAATATACTCACCCGCGCGCAATAAGCATGACACATGTAGTGGATTATTGTGTCACAGTGGAATTATTTCGCTCAGTTGGATTATTCGCAGTTTATGCAAGGGATTTACTGTTCGCATTTAACTATGCCTATCCGAGTTTCAGAGAACAATGGATTATTATAATGACATACGTTTAAAACCATAGCAAACAGTGAACTAATTATTTGTGAATTTTTGTCATTGAAGTTTTTAAACGAATTTTATCCATTTATTTTCAGTGACAACTTTTAACAGTGACTATGTTCATATCATCATGTATTTTCAATCGGTTGCATATATTCATTTCAATTCAGACATTTGTGAAAGAATAATTGCTTGTGTGTAAGATATGCAACTTTATAAACAGCGTTCATTTTGCTACCGTCTAGTGCACGGACAATTTTGTTTAACTGTGACTTGTGCATAAGACATTCAACTTTGTGAACAACGTTCTTACTTTTTGCCGTCTAGAGTACGGAAAATTTAGTTTGACTGTGACTGGTGTTTAAGACATTCATTTGAGTTAAAATTTAATTTTATTGCCGTCTAGAGCACGGTCAATTTGGACTACTTATGATTTCATACGCGGTGTTATTTACAATACATTTGTGATCATTCGCATTAGTCTTCTCTTATCACCCATCGGGAAAAAGCCGAGGATTAATCATGTGCACGGATCTCCACAGCCGCTACCAAACCAATGTAGGGAATAATTAATCTCGCAAAAGTCCCTACAATACAATTCTTAGTTTATACTGACATATGTAAATAATTAATGGGTCAGGTGTTTATATCAAGACCGCAACCTTGATTATAATAATTGCTTCCCAAGTTATTGCTGTCTCTGTTCTATAATGGCAGATTTGGCGTGGCTAGTTATATATTGTTACCATATAGGTTCACACGAAGGAAAGTATTACAAAAAGTATTAGATAGTATATTACTTAGAATTTTATATAATTTGTTGCAGTTTGGCTCAGTGGTTAGAGTCATAGTTTCCAAATCAGGCGTGCCTAGGTTCGAACCATGATTGCGGCAAATTCTGGACAGTACTTGAAGAGATACTAATCTGCATGAAAATGATCAACTGGATGAAATGCATTTTCTACACTACGCAATTCTTAGCTTATGCTGATAAATGTATACAGAATGTGATTAGTGTATATATCGAGCTAAAAAATGATTTAAAAAGGTTGTATCATTGGCCTCAGAATCGATGATTGTTTAGTCATATTAATGTTAAACAATCATTCTTTGCATATATGGTGTATGTTACCGTGCTAAAATGTTTCACATATTTTCTACGTATCGCTTCCAGAATTTTTTGTAACATGCGGCTCCGCGTTAAAACCAAACGAAGTTCAATTTTGACAAATATAGTACTCTTTATGGTCACATAGGCTAATTCTGGTTTTACACAATATTTCTATTAACCTTGATTTTAGCAACCATCTATTTTAGTTTCAAGCAGTTTTAATTGAGATTTCTTGAACTTCAAATTAAATTGTAATTAATGGGATTTTGTTTAATAACAAGACACACCCGCGCGCAATACGCCGATAGCATACAGTGGATTATTGTGACAACTCTCAAAACCTAGAATACAGTGGATTATTGTGATAACGCCTAAAATCTGGATTTATATTTTGTGTGCTTTTCATTGATTATCAGTAAATCTAAATTATACTCCTAAGACATTTTGGATTTATATTTTGTGTGCTTTTCATTGTTTATCAGTAAATCTAAATTTTCCTCCTAAGACATTTTGGGTTTAAATTTTGTGTGCTTTTCATTGATTATCAGTAAATCTAAATTATACTCCTAAGACATTCTGGATTTATATTTTGTGTGCTTTTCATTGATTATCAGTAAATCTAAATTATACTCCTAAGATATTCTGGATTTATATTTTGTGCTTATTGTGACTACTTTTATACGATTTTTATCTTTGCTTTGCAACAGTGTTCAATAAAAGAATGACACTTCGACTGAGCTTTCTCATTTCACCCTTTGGAAAAGGGCCACGGATTAATCATGAACACGGATCGTAATAACAGCTACCAGGCATATGTAGGAAGGCACAACATTACTAAATAGGCAACTAGCCCGCAGAACCTCTTACATTAACTACAAAACCTCCTACATTTTAACTAACCCTTTATAATTTATGTTTTCAGCTGAATATCCTTCGATTATATTTTTCACGACCATCTCCTCTTAGTACAGCCAAATATTCTCTCAACATGTCCACCAACTAAAGCCATGCACTGTATGGTTTTGCCAAGTTTCTTAATTACTTGTAAGAGCTTTAACAATGTAAATCATAAATTGCAGGGAATCCACGTGCACGGCCCAACCAATATAGGTGGACACAACATGAACCTCATGCAGAAGAATGCTGCCGCATGGATGGCTCTGACAGAAAATTTCAGAAGCTCCTTCGGAAATTTTAGAAACAAAACTGTTAAAGAATTATCGCTCAATGACTTTGAGTTGCTAATAGCTGAATATCAGCAGAAATATAATCCGGGAAGTTCGCCACAAATGTGTAAATTTTGCTCCTTGAGAAGATGGGGCATCAACTTCCATCAGAATTATTATAAACGACTTTGTGCGAAAGCTTCCGAATTGAATATGTTTCAAGATGTGGTAAATTCTATTTTTACAGCTCAGCTACCAGCCAGGTTTTGAGTCACATTAGAGGTTTTTGAGATTATGAATGTTGATTGGCCAAACACACTCAGAGGTCTAGATGGTGCGTACAAACAGCGGAAAAAATAGGTACATGCTGTAACAGCAGACTCAGTCACGACATTACAGGAAAATATGTGCAATTTAAGTAGGGAAGTCGCGAATATAAATCGCAAAATTGATGATTTGTCGATAATAATATTGCAATCGCAGTGTGAGTGTAGAGATTTTAGGCGTCGAGAATATCGCTCGCATCAACACTTCAATGGGCCGCGCGGATAGTATAAGTTACATTGTGAATGTCGACGAAGTGCTAAGTGTCAAGGAGAAGGCTGCATATACCAGAGTTTAGGTGTATCCAAATGGAAATGAATTACCAAACTGGTAGAGAAAAATTTTTCACAAGGAAAAACATGAAACCCCCGTAAGGGAATTTCATTGCGAAGACACATTGATGTGCCTATAAAAGGCATAATTGAGGCAAAATCAAAAAGTGCGACTATTCGTGATAAAACCAAGAGAGACGGCAAATGGGTTAGATTCTATTTAGTCATAGATCTTTAAAACGTTGCCGGATTATCCAGCAATAAATTCATTATTACAAGTGAATTAACTTGTCTAGAGTTTCTCTTATGCACGATTGCAAAGGTACGTATAGTTTGGTCAGATGTGGTGGAATCAGATTGCCTCACATTTGTTTATCAATTATGGACCGCCAATGGTAGGGTTTTGTCCACCTATGTTGGATGGTCCACGTACTTGTATGTCTTCCGTATTTATTATTAGCGTATCGTCTAGACGAGCCTTAATTATGCCTAATTCTGCAGTTAAATTATTCATTTGAGAAGTCAATGCCTGAATCAACGTTTCCAACCCATCAGAAGCCATTTTAAATGTACCACAAATGCTTTATTTTTACTCAGTTATACATAGAATTTTGCTCGCACAACGAGCATCGATTTAATATAACAAATTTACACATTAATTAATTTATGTTCACTTCAGCTCGAAGTCTGCTTTTCTCATTGGGCTGACTGCTTCATTCGTATACGGATGCTTCTGCGAGGAATTTCTGTTGAAATACTGTCTGCCCTAGATAAGACCCTTTGTGGAGGATGTTGAATCCTCCGCCTTAAATAAAATGACCTTGAATGATAAATTTAAACCACCATAGCTGATTGTAACAACTTTATTTAAAAAGAATTTTTTCTTTTTATTTTCCAGAACATTCTTTGTTTAAAGACTTGATTTTTAAAATTGTGCGCTATTTTCAGTTTTTGAGTATCTTGCTAACTGTCTGGTACTAAAATTTTGGTCTGCTGCATTTTAAAATTTCTTTCCATTATAAACGATTACAACAATTTTCAATATACTCTTCCAATCCTTGCTTTGTGTTCTGATATAATATAGCACTGAGGAGGAGCCTTGGAACAGGTATAATTGTTTTATTTGTGGGTCACGTACACATCAAAACAGATTATTGCTGGCATAGCAGCTGTCCGACTCTCACCTTCCATTTGCCATAGTAAGTGTCAATTTAATTATTAAAACATTTGATCATGGATACCGATATTAAGTATGAGGACACATGCAAGTTAGTGCAGGACATAGCGGACTTGAATTTAAATGACACAAGCAATAATATAAGCATATCAGACTCTACTGTGAATTTTAGGACTTCCAGCGATCTGGCATCTATGGGGCTTACAGACACGAATAGGTTAGGGGCCTCAACACCTTTGTTCATTATTTGTCTTAAAGGTGGCCATTGCCACAGGTAGTTCGGTAGGAGATATGGGGTTGAAAGAACTTTCGGTAACTTTGGGACAGAAATCTTTCTTTTATTGGAATTTTCTGTTATCTGATATCAATGACCATATCATTGGAAAGGATTTCTTGACCCATTTCAAGCTGACATTAGCTCCCAAAACTTGGACCATCGGCGAAGGCGTGCGGGTGTTAAAGCACACTGAGTACGATACTTCAGCGGTTAGATCAGATCGTTTACATCGTCCCATAGTCGCAAGTGACTTTACCGATATCATCGAGAAACACCATGCTGTGTTTCAACCTTTTTTGATGCCAAACGAAATGGATTAAAGCCAAGGGTAGAGCACCAAATCGATATGGTGGCGCCGTTGCCTTGTTTGCCCAAATCTCAACCGTTGGCACAGCACAAGCCACAGTTTGCTGTTGCTAAATTTCACCCATAACGCAAAGAAGGAATTTATAGGTGGTTAAATTACAATTTTGTTTTTCCAATAATGGTGGTTCCCAAACCTGAACCGGGACGATAGAGGATTTTTGGGAATTATCGTCTATTAAACCCATTATAATGTAGGAGGTTTTGCGATTATTGTAAGAGGTTTTGCGGGGCAGCTCTCAATTTAGTGTTGCTATACCATTCCTACATACATAAATCTATAATGTCTCGGCCGAATAGACATTTTTGTGTAAACGAGAAATTATTCATAATATATAAATTCAGAATGTTTTGGCTGAATCGTTAATCATTATTATGTTAATGATTAAAAGAGAAAGAAAATATAAATCCAGAATGTCTTAGGGGTATAGTTTAGAGTCACTGATAATTGATGAAGAGCACACAAAATATAAATCCAGAATGTCTTAGGAGTATAGTTTAGAGTCACTGATAATTGTTGAAGAGCACACAAAATATAAATTCAGAATGTCTTAGGAGTATAGTTTAGAGTCACTGATAATTGATGAAGAGCACACGAAATATAAATCCAGAATGTCTAAGGATAATAGTTTAGAGTCACTGATAATTGATGAAGAGCACAAAAAATATAAATCCAGGCTTTGCCAGATAAAACAGTAATCCATTGCATGATACCGACGTATTGCGCACGGGTGTCTTATTATTAAACAAAACCCTATTAATTACAATTAAATTTGCAGTTCAAGAAATCTCAATTAAAACTACTTGAAACTAACAGAGATTGTTGCGAAAATCTCAGTTAAGAGAAATATTGTGTAAAAACAGAATAAACATATATGACTTAAAGAAAACTATATTTGTCAAAATTGAGCTTCGTTGGGTTGTAACGCGGAGCCGCGCGTTACAATATCAGAATGATTATTATCCTCACCCTAATCAGAGTACTCTGCTCCGAGAAATAATGGGATATGAGGTTTATTCAACTTTAGATCTCCAGAAAGCGTACAATCAGATACCAGTAGAAGAAAGCTCTATACCACTCATCAAAGTTAGACTTCCAGGAGAAAGATCTCATGACTTCCTTCGATCTTCTTTTAGATTGCAAAATACCAATCATAAATTCCGGTGTTTGGCTGAAGTAGTCCTAAAGAATTGTCCATTTGCAAGGGTGTACATAGACGACATATTTATTTTTAGTCGATCGCTTTAGTTAAATGTCTTGGACAAATATTTTCCAAAGGTGGAATCAAACATTTTGAAGATAAATCCAAGCAATCAAGAACTTGATAAAGTCTCGGGCTGTGTGCCAGCTACTAGAATTCTTTGGTACGATCAGCTATTAACAATGATTTATTTCAAGTATTGCTTGAATTTTATGATCGCTAACATTCCATTTCATACGTGAGAATAGCACAATCAAGAAGTCCTGGCCTATCATTTTAAGTCAGAAAGACCAAGAAAAATTCCATAGAACTATGAGAATGCTAAGTGATATAATCACTCTAGCACCTTAAGATTGGGAGAAGCCATTTTAGCTAATACCAGATGCCTCAGATGTTGCAATAGAAGCAGTGCTTTAGCAAAGAGACAAAGTTATAGTAAGACCAATTGGGTTTTATAGCCAAAAGCTTCATGATCGAGAAGAACGGTATGGTATTTGTGGTAAAATTTTCTCGCTGTGTATGCTGCTGTGCTACGTTTTCAGCATTATTTAGACGGTCATCAATTCAAGTTATTGACAGATCAAAAGCCATTGATAAGAATTTTTGTTAAAAATGCGAGGTTAAATTACTCTCATACGGTGAATTCCAAGATTACCTGATTGGCAGAGTTCGACTTCAATGTTTCTCTTGTTGCTGGTAAAACGAAGGCGGTAGCAGATGCACTTAGCGGACCGAATGAAAGAGACCTCAAGGTGATACGTCAATGTCCATTGAAGTATCAAGATGATTCTCCAAACAATTTAATCAAGCAAATCGGCGAAGCTCAAGGATGGGATCCCATTACGTTAATATTGGTTGAGAGACTCGGCTATGCTCGCAAAATCCTGATTGACAAATGTTTGTTATGCAGAACGTCTTGAGGCCGACCCGACCATATGTGCCGTTGGAGTTATGCGCCAAAAAATTGAACAATTATACGATTTGGGACATCCATTCGTTAAGCCACCGTTCGACTAATTACTGACAGATACGTATGGCCGCATATGTGTAAAGGCTAGAGGCTTGTGTAAGAGCATGTGCCATATGTCATATCTGTAATGTTTGGAGACAAACTAAAACCAAGGTACAGAATATTAAGATATCAACCAGACGGTTCAGACATATACATATAGATATTGTTGAGATGTCCGAAGCTAACAGTCAAGCGTATTTGCTAACAATAGCTGCACATTTTAGTTGTCAATTTGAACAATCGACTATGAAAGATATGACAGTGTAAGAATTCATGATCCCGTTCTTATATAATTAAACAACGCGTTATGATGTTCCGGTAAGGGTCCCTAGAGAACGTGGTAGTCAATTTGTCAGAGATTTTTAAATTTTCTCTCAACATCATTGAAATAAATGTATTGTATGATAACGCATACAAACCAAGTGCACATGGAATGGTAGAAGGCTGCATCGTAAACTGAAAGCTGCGTTGAGGTGTACTACTGGAACAACCTGGGTACGCGATCTATCTATAATATTGCTTGCCATGCACAACAGATATAGGACACAATTAGGAACTTCAATAGCAGAATTTTTATTAAGAGAACTATTAAGGCTGCCTGGAGATATAATAGACACACCAAGTAATCTTGTGAGGGCTTCTAGCTACATATATTGATTTGTCGGAGCACTTAGAGATAAGGTGTTTCGTCTAGCTCCGACAACGACTAGAAAAATAAAAACGATGTGCTCCGATCTAATATCAGCGTCGCATGTTCATGTAGCTAATGAAAATAGAAAGAACTGCCAGATTCCATTTTACAAATGACCAAAAGTGTTGAAGTGGATGACGGACAAAGATGTCGTCATCGAAAGAAATGGCATGGAGGATTGTACTACTTTAGATTGTTGCATGCCCCAATTTATCTGGATTGACCATGAGACAGAAAGAGTAGATGAGTTATAGGACCATTTCCATGGACAATTCTGATGTGTGCAATCCAACTACGAAGGCACAAAAATAACAACAGCAAATTTTAGTAGATGCGTTGTCCACTGCATCAACATCATGCTTAATCGAATTACAAGATCATCACGCTCCATCAACGTCAGACGAATCAGCAATACAATCAGCAAATAGAAAAGAAGCAACATCGACGTCTGAGTTACCCGCATGCAAAACTCAATTAGGAAGAGTTCATTGTCAGCCGCAGAACAAGAACGCCTCATTTTAAGCAGTTGGGGCATATCGAGGAAGGTATTTCCTCCGAGAAAAGTAAAGTAAAAATTATTGATAAATTTGAACCACCGTGGCTGATTGGAACGAATATCTTTAAAAAAGAAAATATTCGTTTAATTTCTAAAACATTCATTGGTTAAATCCTTTCTAGTTTGTATAATTCTGAATTGTGTGTAATTGGTGTTTCTGTAAAAAATATCTTATCGGACTCCTATAAGCTCACTAAGACTGAATCTGATTTGGCATCTATGGGGCTCTTTTTAGCTACTGGAACTGGAGATACTGTGGAAGAAAATATTTCCCCAGGCCTCCTTAAAGGTCATTAATAATACTGATTACATTTTTAGACTCTACAATGTTGCGCAGCACTCCATCTGGGACTTCGTAAATATTTTTAATTGGAATATTTTACAAATATTTACCCATTTTTGTATTAGCCATTAAAATTTATTTTAGATAAAAATAAATTAACAAAGATCTGACGAATAGTTTATACACTTTTTTTCTTATAAAGACAAGTTCTGACATTCATAAATTCTGCAGGATATTTATATAGTTTTCTTTATTTTTGTAGGTTACACGTACTTATATGCATTGCAATTTTATAGCTTATTTGCATCTTATCAGGTACTAGTGTAAGAAATATTTCACTTTCAAACATTAGCTCATAATATGAGGGC
This sequence comes from Eudiplozoon nipponicum, assembly GCA_029291075.1. Taxonomy (NCBI): domain Eukaryota; kingdom Metazoa; phylum Platyhelminthes; class Monogenea; order Mazocraeidea; family Diplozoidae; genus Eudiplozoon; species Eudiplozoon nipponicum. The sequence goes on along the minus strand of JAQBSW010000723.1, from coordinate 90,777 downwards.
GCTTTCGCTTGATTAATCACTTTTGTCTCCGTTTTGTTTTGCAATTCAATCAATCATATATTCCGTTGTTACTTTTTTGAGTATTAGACTAGCTTTATTTGATTACAATTTTCTGCTCGAGGAGCTTGCTAGACATGTTCAATATTTAAGTAGAAGTTTAAAATATTTATTTTATTGTTTACCTTTCAATATTCGTAAAGCTTCTACGCGTTTTTCTTACATTTCGGCCATGCTTTCCCATGACCATCTTTAAAGATCTTACACGCAATTGTGGTTTCTGTGATACCATGTGTGACTATTGAACTAGCTCTGAAGATGGCCATGGGAAAGCGTGGCCGAAACTTCAGAATAGCGCGAAGAAGCTTCACGAACATTGAAAAACAAATTTAACATTTAAAGATGCTGCACTGCCGAGTTACGTTTCGTCATTAAAAGCAAAATTAAAATATTTATTCTTCGTCTGAAGGAGTGTTGCGTTATACATTTTTTAATAACATGCAAAATGCATTTGAAAAAGATTTAGCGGTTAGATCAGCAATGATTGTGTTGACTAAGTTTATCGGCTATACACTTCAACTAACAGAATGGCTTTCCAATCCATTCATCATCATTCACAGTCATAAAAAAGCAAAAAGTAACTAATTTTTCACTGCCATATAACCATAAATCGTTCATGGTTATATGTGGACTGTAAAAGAATACTAGATCACCCTTTCCTAGTAAGGATGATTTTGTATTCGGAGTTTTCCTTCCATTAGGTAGTCTGCCAACCAGGGCTGATGAACAGTACCTGCCCAGATGCCAGTGGCCAAAGTTTTCTGGTACGCTTGTTCTCATTCTGTCAAACCCATTTACCAAAGTTACTGCAAAGTTGGACCAAACTCGAGCCTTCACACGAAACAGAATGGTGGCTGTCCCTTTATACCCGGCAAGGTTCGTGCTACCATTCCGGGAATGAATATCTTTTGCCCGCCGCTTGTCAGGTCGGTATTTCTATGTCTACGGCCCACCTCTTCCCGTTTAGCTCATTTCACAATATGTTTGCAAATGTGAAGATGCCTTATCCTATAGTATGGTTCTAAATTTCTAAAGCATATACTTGTTGTTCTCAATCCGTTGATGAGATATAACCGTGCCTTTACTAATTCTTATTGTATACGTTTGACTAAGTAGACAGGCGTATCTCTTAACCTACACATAGACATTTAAAGATTTTTACTTGATTGAAGTAGCTGCTAATTTAGATGACATAACGTCGTCTCGTATTGACTTGTTTCAGACTGCTCATCAAATTTCATTGGCATAGTTCCTAATCGAGCATATCGATTACATCATTAATACTTCGCAACAGAAGTTTCTTCAGTTTTTAGCCAATTGCGAGCATAATAGCTGATATCAGCATATACTTTTGAATGTGCCACATTGATTTGACGTTGATGAACTTACAATTGTGAAATAAAGTCCGAGCACTACATTGACGATTTGGGCTAGCAGTGTAACCTTTCATGTTTTGATGTGATGGGCCTTGAGTTAGTCGACTGTGTTGTTCAGAAATTTTTATTGTATATTTTAAGGCCTTGAATTCGATTTTATCGGTAGAAATGCTTTCCTATATATCCTGATTGGCTTTGCTACCTTACGCAACACTTCGTTTACACTTACTCATGAATGCGTATAATAAGACTGCTGTTTATATCAAGCTCGTAACTTTGATTTAAATAATAGCTATTTTATAAATTGAAATCTGTATCAACTTGTTATTCACGGAAATATCTTCTATATTATAATAAATTTCCTTCCTAATTATAGATAATGATTGGCGAGTGTTCAATCTCTTGCAAATATTTTTCTTTATTTCACTGCGACATCTTAACTATTCTTTTTCATTCTATAGTCTATTTGTTTAAGTTTCTTTATAAGATTGGTTGGTAAATGCACCAGTCTAAGGAATAGTTCATTTCTACGTTGTGATAGAGGTAAGGCATGCTTGATTATGCTAGGTTGATACTTCTTAAGCCTGTTTATGTATTTGAAATTAATTGCTAATGCTGTGTTCTCGTTAGTATTGAACATGTTTTTTTATGACAAATGTGGTCATCAGTACGTCCAAGTTGGGTGAAGGAATCTATAATTGTTGGTGCATTGGTTTTTGTTTTTATACTAATTAGTTGTTCGTTATTGCATTTTGTCTTGGAACTGTAGTGTGTACTAGCTGTTTGGTTGGTTGGAGAACTTTTTTGAGTCCAGACTGACCTAAGGTGATACTGATAGTAGAATATTTGCGACTGGTTAGTTAATCGGTGAATTTAGAAGCTAAAATTATTAAATTTGTAAATTGTTATCGTTTTTATGCTCTCCTATGTGCTGAAAATATCATTTAAATTTGAGTCTGTAAGCGAGATTGTTATAAATATATACTCTGGGTTTTGGGTTGAAGGTGTATATAAGGGAAAAAATAACGTTTTTCATGTGCGCTTTTGGCCGTTCGAATTAATGCGTAATTTGCGATTTCCCTTTCACATTCATGCGTATTGTGACTGAATGCCGATTCCTAGACAGTGATTATATAATAACTTGAAACATCATATGCTAAGTCATTTAATGCGCACAACTATTAATATTTAAAGTATGTGTAAACAAATTACTATCTTTTCCGTATTTGTTTACATTTACATAAATATAAACAGATGATCACGTTGTCAGACCATTGATTTTTTAACATCAATATTTATCTCATTTTTAGCCCACGCGTGCTTTTCAGCAGTTTAAGGCAAATATATTTATTAAATACGCGTCCTGTTATATAGCTCAACAAATAAATAGGGTTTGATAAACAGTTTCATTAAATGTGAACTACTTATTAAATTTGTAATATTTTATATTTGATATCTTTTGCGTCATGCTCATAAAATATTCCGAATTTAATAAGTATTTCATATGGATTTGTAAAAGAGTTGTTTTCCGTTATAACATTGTATTAAGTTGACACTAAGTCAATGTTGATAATAAATGTTATGTCCCCATCCCTTATATAACCCCTTATATGCTCAATTTCTAAGGTTTAACTTCCATTTTTGCAAGTAAATATTGACGTCGTTTTATGCAACCCCCATTGAAATATTTTGGAGCTAGTCAACCAATTACATTTGATATATAGAATCAGGTGATCAACGTAGCATAAAATCACTAGAACTGGATGACTTAATGGTTATTTAAAGCTCATATATAACATTGAATTACGTGTTTTTGCGGCATTGAAGCCACAGTATATTCTGCTGGTGTAAAGTTGTGTGCAATTATATTAGTGGTAGTAGTATATTTGGACTTTATTTATAAGTGGTTGAACGGAGAGATCTTAATTTTAACCTTAGAGAACTTGCATTTAGGTACAGTAATGTGCTGTTCTCACCTTGACTTCATTTTTTGTTTTGGTTGAATATAAATTTAGTTTTTGTGGTGAATATCATTATCTTCGTTGTGTCCTTTTTTCCATTGATCTAGGATGATTTATTCGCATATCGGACTGGCTTAACGATCAATGTTGCATGTGAATCTTGAGATTAAGGCAGCTATTTTCATTTTTTTGGTTTTGTTAAATTTAATGTTAAATATTTCTTATGGCTGGTTTTAATATTTTATTTGATAGGATTTGTTATAAACTGCTAATAACCACGGTGAAGCTATATTTAGGCTTCACTATTTTGTGGTATTTCTGTTATACGTGACTTTCTTATGGGTGCAGATGATTTAGGCATGTTTTATTGACAATATTTGTTTTGAGGTCGACGTGTGGGCAGCCTGTATATATGATGGTTTGCATGCATACTCAGCCATAAAAAAGCAAAGTAATTAATGTGTCACTGCCATATAACCATAAGTCGTTTGAGGTTATACGTGGACTGTAAAAGAACACTTGGTTGCCCATTCCTAGTGAGGATGATTTGTGTTCGGAGTTTTCCTTCCCTTAGATAGTCTGCCACCCGTGGCACTTTCTATATTGATTTGTTGGGTTTTTTTGTAATTTACTAGTGATTGTTCAATGTATTCTGCAAGTTTATGGTTCGCAGAAGTGCATTACCTTGATTCATACTGGGTAGAATTTTGGTCTGTAGAGTAGGGAGTAATGCGATTGTTCGTGATAGTGGTTCAGAGCTAATTAATGACTGTGTAAAATGTTCTTTTCAGGTTTTATATTAATTTCTCTATATAACAGCTTATTAAGTAGGAAAGCAAAGTTCTCAATGTAAGTTTGTCGGTTTTGTATTAAAATTTGCTATAAATGGGCCGTTTTTCTAGAGATTTTCTGGAGCCTAAACATGCGTCTAATCTGGAAGTTTGAATGTAGAGCGTTGGTAAGAGGTCACAAAAGGTTTTGTAGAAATTTCTTCATGTGAATTTTAATAAAGAACTTTTCCTGCGTTGATTATTGTCAGAAACATGCTTATGAAAGGAAAAAATACCTTGTTGGTTTTAATCGCAAGTTGCGTTGTACTTCCATTAATATTTCTCTTTAACGCAAAATATTTTTCTTCAAGTATGAAGATATTTTACTGCTGTATGGCTCTGTATGGTGATGATCTTGATACTTAGGAGAACCATACATAGTGCAGCAAAAAAATAAAGTTTGTAATGCATTATTCAATTTTGGAAAGTAATTGATGCTTAATTGAATGGCTGGCTTGCCGAAATACACTTGAATGTAGCAAATTGCCTTTTATCATTGACCCGAACTTTATCCAGGAAGGTCGTATATAAAACGATAATCGTTACGTAGAAAGATTATGTTTTTATTATGTCCAAAGTCAAATTATGAGGCTTAATAAACTACAAATGTATGCTGTGCAAGCTCGTACTAACAACCAACGTCTGGTACCAATCTTTTAAAAAACTGCGTTTTGACTAACACAGGCTGAATTCCACTTGATTTTTTTCTTGAAGATATTTCAGCAGTCGTTGTCTATTGACTGCAGTTTCATTTGATTGACTTACATTTGTGTTAATTATATTTAACTGAATCTTTTTTAATTATGTATATACAACCATGTACTCGCGTGGCATGCGCCTATTTAATGATATGACTACATTGCTATTAAAAAAGCCAATCCTAAGTACAAAGTGAGTGGTTTGAGTGAAATTTTACCTGTGCACAGCTCATCTGATTTCTAATTTTATAACTTATTATGGCACAAGTTTATGAAGAGTGTATCTGATTAATACGGCTGCCCACCGAACTGAGTTACATCATTTCACATGATGAGTATAACGCAGCCACTCTAGTTTCACTTAGTTGGATGAACATAGCAGTTATGGATATTCTTTTGGAATGCGGGCCTTAATAAAATTCATAGTACCCTTTCCTAATAAAAATAAATTTTACCACATGCATGAACCGCTTCGAAAAATAACACGTTTATCAATATCAGTCGGTATTAAATCACACAATGGGTATATACACATATATGTTACACGCAGCTATCTCGTGATAGGTCTGTAGGAGAAATGATATGGCTAGAGAAATATCGTGATTGCTTCAATAGTTTGTTTTGTAAAACTTGTGATGATGGATGAACTGAAGAAGGCGGTCAATAACGGCCGCCGAAATATCTTCAAGAAACAAAACAACTGGAATTTTGCCTGTATTAGTCAAAACACGTAAGATAATAATAACTATACTGCATAATGGATGGTATCCTTTTTTGTAAATGTTCTATTATAATGATATTTTTACTTATTGTGATCTTAAATTTTATAAATTTAAATTTAACAATTAAGTTAATATTATCTATTTTATGGAATTGAGATAAAATGCATTTATACAGGGTTTGGTGTATAATGATCTAGGTTACTCATTAACTAGCCTATCAGACTAGCTCAAATCTGAAGAAATGCATCTCTAAAAATATTAAAAGATCTAGATAGGTTCTAAAAGCAGAGATTTTGTTTTATTATTTTAAACTAATGCATTAGAATTCTATGGTAAATAAGAGTTAGGGCTTCGTGCAATGTAAATATGAAAAAGCTCTTAATAAATCATGACATTCAAGGCTTCTTGTTTACTGTAACAACAAGAAAAACTTTTTTTAAAGAAAAAATAATGTAAATACATTAAGTTTTTATCTTTGTTTTCAAGTTTTAGAAAGCCGATCGGGTTTGACCTTCGGGGGTTAAACGTCTAATAATTTATCTTAAAATATAGTCAAAGTTTGTTTAGGATTTTTATCAAATTTGTTTTTATATTATTAACCTTTTTCTTGAAAGAATTTCATTATGACAGCTGTACTTAAAAATGACAACCAAAGTAAGATTGAACTCGTTTCAGATGTGAACCAATTGAAACCAGAATCTTCTTTTCTTCTCGAGGTCAGCAGTGTCGTTTTGGACCAGAGAGACATAATTGGCACTGACATTCGTTGTGATTCTTTGAACCGACATGTAAAATCAAGTGATGCAGTGTCTGAAGTGACAAATCACAGTTGTGAAACTCCGAAAGCCGCTGAACTCATGTCTGGGGAAGATAACATCTGCAAAGAATTGAACGGATGTGAGCTTTTAAAAAGGTTTTCGCAGTTATCGGCCAATGCGTTGGGGAAGTGGCTTAAAGATTATAACCATCTTACTTTAAAAGCTATTCATATCCTGATGGTCAATGAGGTGCGTTTACTGTGCAGTTTGATATCATTTGTTTTGCTCTATGAGCAGGAAGGCAATTAGCAGTATTTCCTTCGAAGTTTTGGTATACAATTATTTTAAACAGATGCTGTAGGTGCCGATCTTTCTTTACTCTTCCTTGTATGTCCTGGTATACTAGCGTCGTTTTCATCTTCATGTGTCGCAGACACTTCTGGAACTCCCTGCTATTTATCCGTTTATCTTAGTCTATGCGTGTGACTACGCATTTTTATTAATTTCTACGTTTACCAAGAACAAATAGTTTGTTCAACCTCTAAATAAATTATACTTACTACTTTAAATCAGCTCTATGTGTATTTATGCTTTGTTCGTCTCGCATAAGATGTGGTTATTATCTTCATTCTCCAGTAAGTTTCGTTTAGGATTAATTATTCAACTTGTTTATTAGCTGTAGCGTTTGCCTTGGTATTCATAAAGTGTAATGTCTTCTTTATATTTAGTGCACTTTTTAAGACGACACGTCGTTTGATTGTTTTGATTTCCTAACAAAGTGACGAAAATGTGGTAGTAGGTAAGCTCAGGCTGATACCACGTCTATTTCTGCAATCTTTCTCTATAGTTGACTGCTAATGTAAACCTTCATCATCATCATGATCGCAGACAGTATTACGATGGCCTTTTATAATAATAATAATAATACATTTATTTGGCATCAAAGGCCAACTGGCCCGACTGATACTCCAATGCCATATAACCATATAAAAATAAATTAAACAAATAATAATAGTAATAATAATAACTACAGTAATAATAATAATTTTAAAATAAACAAAGCAATAACTTTGACAAAACCAATTATTTAAAACAAAAAACCACCAAAGACAGGCAATTATGAAACGGAAGATTTAGGTAAGTTGGAGATATTTACCTAGGTAAAAAAGTAATTTTGGCAACAGAGTGAATGTAAACTAATGAAACACATTAAAAGTTTAAAAATAAGGAAGTCGTTTTTGTTGTATCCGAAAATAGTTTGCAGTAATGATATGATGATTTTTTATAAGACCTAACATTCTGATAGAATCTTTAAAGAAATTAGTCAAACTCATTACGTTACAACGCTGAGCCTAATGGATTTCATTGTTGAAATAGAATTAGCGCCAATGTAGTAATCAATTAAACTTTCTATGAGAATTGGTACGTAAATTAAGCAAGTCTGAACTACAGGTTAATCAAAGAAATATTGTACCAATTAAAAGTAGAATAATATTATTAATAATAATAATAATACATTTATTTGGCATCAAAGGCCAACTGGCCCAATCATTGAAATAGCAAATCAAGGGTAGGATATGTGGAGGTGAGTGGAATTGTGACTAGCAAAGTATTTAATAGCAGGGGGAGGGGTTGGGGAGGGGAAAAGTTATCATTAACAACAAGATAGTTCAATCTGGTGAAAAATAAATATAAGCGAAGTTCCATTTGACTAGACAAGATCAATTGGAGATAGTCCGTGAAGTATCAGATCTTCAAGGTGAATGTGAGATCGAAAACGAAGATGAAGATAAAAGGATGGCGGCCCGGAGGTAGACGACGACCGTTGGAGTCCGTTGTCGTGACGAATGAATTGATGGAGTCGGCAGGATTGAGGCGAGCGAGTCTTGCAAGGATCGCAGGCATCTGTAGAACGTGATCGAGATTAAAATAAGACCAGGGAGAGTCGAAGTCCGAAGCGAACCGTTGGTGAATCGGTAGGGCTGTTGGGTTTCCGGTCCTCCGCTGAAACAAGAAAAAAGAAAAGAGTTGGATGAGCAAAACGTAGTAGAGTATCCGCAACGTGGATATAATGGGGTTAGGAATGGGCTGAGAGGTGGTATTAGTGAATCTTGAAGAAAAAAGAATAAGACAAGAGAGGTAAGAAGATAGGGTGGAGTAAATGTTATGGATTGAGAAGGAACCAGTTTCGTTTCCAATCGGTCGTATCACAAAGAAATTTGTTGAAGAAGTACTGATGGGCTGCCTTTTTGAATTCGTGCTGGGGTAGGAGTTTTATGTCTGTGGGGAGAGCGTTGAAGACATTAGTGGCTTTGGAGAAGAGATAGATTTTTTTAAATAAGGTGGGGGTATGGTAGGCTTGGATAGAAGAGTTACTAGAACGTGTGGCGTAGTGGTGACTTGGGTGGGCAAAGTTGGAGAGTGGTAAGGAAGTTGAGATCTTATGGATAAAAGAAATGACTCGAAGGTGACGTGTGAACCAAAGCGGAAGGAGGTTAGCTAGAAGTAGGCGTTCCCTGTAGTTTTGGCAGTTCGGGAAGACTCGCTTAAGAAATCTGGAGGATACCTGTTCAATGGTGTACGAGGAGGCGTGGGTGAGAGGACAGTAGAATTCGCTGGCGTAGGAAATGAGGGGCAGAACGTAGACCTTGAATAATGTGAGTTGGAGAGTGGGATTGTTAGTCTTAAAACAGATCAGACGGGCCCATTTGAAGAGTTTGGAGGTAGTGTGAGTAAGGTGTGGGGAGAAGTCTAGGGATTTTGAGAATTGAATGCCGAGATGTTTGGCCGAATCTATTATTTCTATGTCGAGGGGGTAGTTGGCAGCCGGGATGGAGCAGAATGGATCAGACGAGAGTCTCATTAAGCGGGTTTTGGTGGGATTTAGTTTGAGTCCGATTTCGCTGAGCTGCAAGTGGAGCGAGGATAGGAGCTCCGATATAAGGGGTGAGGAAGGGTTGGAAGTTGTGGGGTTGCTGAATACGATGACCATATCATCTGCATATTTGAACAGCTTGAAAAGAGTGTCTTCAACCTGTATGTGTGCGAGTGCAAGGTTGAAGAGAATGGGACCAAGTACAGAGCCCTGGGGAACACCGGATCGGACATGGGTTGGCCTCGAGAGACTGCTGCCAATTTTTACTCTTGTATATCGATTCCGAAGATAATAGCTGATAAGATTGAGAACATTTCCGCATATACCGCTTCTCATTAAGGCAGATTCAATTGCTGAAAATGACAGCGAGTCAAAAGCCTTGGATATATCTAGGAAGAGGAGAGTGCACTGAAGCCCTTTAGAGAAAGAAGAGTAGCAATGATCGAGAATACTAACTAAGTTGGTGGAAGATGAGCGGCCGTTCAGGAAACCATGTTGATCATCAAGGAGGTAGAAGTTTTCATGGGACTTAATGAAAGGGTAGATTAGGTTGTATAGGATCCTGTCGAAGATTTTGGTGAAGGAAGGTACGATAGTAATGGGGCGGAGATCTTTAAATGATGAGGTCGAGGAAGAGCCGTTTTTGGGGATGGGAGAGATCGTCGAGCAAAGCCAGTCTGAGGGAAGATAGATGGTTTCGACACAATGATTAATAACATCTGCAAGTAGAGAGAAAACGTTCCAGCCAAGCAGCGCAATCATGCTGACTGAAACACCGTATTGATCAAATTGGTGTTTAGATTTAATGTCTTTAACTGCTTGGGCGACGGAAGCCGGAGAGACGTATAACCAGCGAAGGTTCTCGGAGTCTCCGTTGTCTACCATCTCAATAGGCGGAGTGGGAGAGGAAAATGAGTCGAGAAGATGAGTCAGATAGTCATTAGCGAAGCAAAGGTCGTCTGACTGAGAGAAGTTGATATATGAGGTTTTGGGCTTTTGCAACAATTGGTGTTTGATGATGGCGAACTTTGCCCGGGGGTTAGGAGCTGAGCGGATGCGTTTTTCGACGTGGAGCGCTTGTTTGTTGATAGCCTGTTTGATGAGCCCATCAATGCGTCTCAGAGCGAGGGCGCGAGCCAGTGACGATGTGCGTAGGCGAGAGCTGCGTGCGAGATTGTCACGTGCCTTAAACAGAGCGTTCATCTTATTCGTCGAGTATACTTGTTGAATAGAGGTGGCGGAGTTATAGTGGGAGGATAGGATGTTATGGACTTCGGAGAAGCACGAGGAGAGGTTGTTCGGGAGAAAGAGGTCCCTCCAGTTAACTGTGTCACAGAGTCGGCGGAACTCGTCCCAGTTGGTGAATCGTCTGAAAGATTGGGTGTCTTCTCGAGGAGTGAAGGATAAGAGAGGCAAGAGGAAGGATACCTGACAGTGATCAAGATTGGGGAAGATTTCCCGAGAGCGAACATCGGTCACCTCGTTATTGGAGAGAACACAATCCAGTTGGTTGTTCCCTCGGGTAGGAAAATGAACGAATTGGTGTAGCAGGTTATCCGCAAAGAGTCGAAGCAGTGGGTGATTTTCGGAAGCTAGATTATGCCAGTTAGTCGTGGGGAGGTTGAGATCACCCACAACGACGTACCGATCAGAGTGTAAAGAGAAAAGAGTGGAAAGGAGTTGGGCCCCGCGAGTGTCGTCGATGAGTGAGATATTAGGGGGTCTGTAGACAACGCAGGTAGATATGCTTTGGTTAAGGATTTGTAGCTGAAACGAGAAAAATTCCAACCCTTGAGAGTTCGATGTCGATAAGCGTTTGGGCATAAGAAGGGATCGGACATAGGCAGCTAGTCCGCCTCCGCGACCGACAGTTCTGTCGCTGCGAAGGAACGTGTAACCATGAATGAGGAAAAGGTCATCACTATGGATGGAGGGGGACAGCCAAGTCTCAACAAGAACGCATATGTCAATCTCGTTAGAGGACAGAAAGGCTCGTAGTTGATTAATTTTAGGCGTAAGTGACCTGCAGTTGATGAGGATTGCTGAGAGCGCTTTGAGAGATGGATGGTTAGATCGGAGAGGAGAAGCGTGCGGGGGCTTTCCGCTGGCGGGTTGAGCGAGATCTAGGGCTGATGAGGGTGACAGACCGCTTGTTGACAAGGATAGAGTGGTCAGAGTCGATTTGGATTTCTGTTGTTGTCCCTCGTTTATCAGGTGGGTGAGGCAGTTGTAGGGTTTGAAAGCAAGAGGGGGGCGAGATATCTGTGTTCGAGGGGGCACTCGGAAGGTGCGTTGGGGGGGCGAGCAAGGACGGGGAAAGATCAGGAGCTGGGGCGGAACTGTCCAGGGTGGGGACGATGGTGGATTCAGTAGGGGGAGATGAATTTGATGGGGCTGGCTCGAAGTTTTGCTTGGTCTTCGTAGACTTACGTTTTTCAGTTTCTGATTCATAGCATCTGTCACAAAGGTAACCTTTCGAGGGGATGTAGACCTGGTGGACGGGTTTGGGAGTGAAGGTGCGTTATTATGAGGCTTAGCGCGGCGTGGTCGGCCACGACGACGTGGTAAAGCTTGAGCTAGTGTAGGGGGACTGGTTGCAGAGTAAGGGCTAAAGGTGAGGGGAAGGCCTTCAAATCGGGAAGGTGTGAGTGGGGGTGGACTGGAGGAAGGTGCGTCACCAAGGAGTCCGCCGTGAACTGAACGGCTTTTCTTGGGATTGCTCCAGCCCGGAAAGGCGTGAGGAGCTGGAGGAGGGGTGGTGTCCGGTGTGTGAGTATGTGCTTTCTCAAGAGTCCTCTGTAGCAGAGTGTAGTCTCGTTTGAGTTTGACTTGTCCGGATGATAAGATGGGCGAATGTAGTTTGAGATGATGAACCTCATCGTCGGACAGTCTTTTGTGTGAGGAGAGGATGAAGGCTCGGCCCTTTCCCGAGGAGATCTCTTTTAGTTGGCTGAAGTTTTCCCCTATTTGACGGATGAGATCTGAGGCCAGATCGTCCTTTGAGAGAGGGGAGCGCGGAGACCAGAGAAAGAGGTTTCGCTTGTTGTGGTTTCGCAGGGCAACCTCCCTGGCTACCCCATTCAGAAACGTATCTGCTTGACGCAACAGATGGGGCTGAACGGAGGAGACTGGAAGGTTGCCAGTCAATGCTCCAAGTAATCCTGTGATATCCGCCATTTGCTGTTGGAGAACAGAAATATTGGAGATAATCTTTTGGGTGAGGAGCGGGGAGATGGGGGCTGGCGACGAAATTTGGTTCATGATGGAGATAGATAGAAGTATAATTAATATTGTTTACGGTAAAAGAGAGGAAAAGAAAGAGTATTGCTGAGCGAAAAAAAAAGAATAGGTATTAAAATGTAGAAATAAACGGAAAAATCGGGTGGGCTAGAAAGTTATTATTATTATTATTATTATTATTATTATTATTATTATTATTATTATTATTATTATTATTATTATTATTATTATTATTATTATTATTATTATTATTATTATTATTATTATTAGTATTATTATTATTATTATTATTATTATTATTATTATTATTATTATTATTATTATTATTATTATTATTATTATTATTTATATTATTATTATTATTATTATTATTATTATTATTATTATTATTATTATTATTATTATTATTATTATTATTGTTATTTTAATTTATTTAATTAAATTATTATTATATTATTTATTTTATTTAATATTATTATTATTATTATTATTATTATTATTATTATTATTATTATTATTATTATTATTATTATTACATTATTAAAATTATTATTATTATTATTATTATAATTACTATTATTAGTATTATTATTATTGTTATTATTAGTATTAATATTATTATGTTAAGACAGTAAAAATAATTATTCTTCAAGGATAAATTATTTAAGTGAACAACGGCCTTAATGGACTGATGAATAAATTTATGCAACTGTTGAATTATCTTGTACCTTAATTCTAATGATACATAGATTCTAAGATGGCTCCTGGAGATTTCACTTAGTAATATCTTATCTCCACTATTCTTGCGTGTATAAGAGGACTTCTTTTCCAACACAGCCTATAAAGTATCAACAACTTTTGCTTCCATCAATTACTGGATAAATCATTGGAAGGCCCAACAGGGCATACGAGTGACTCCGAACGTATCATATCTTCATCTGAAATGTTTGGTCTACTAAGAGTATCTGCCACAAAATTCTCTTTTCTTGAGATGTGTAATGTTAAAGTCAAATTCTGAGAGTCGAGTTATTTAAGAATTCGCCTGCCGAGAATAATTAAACCTATTCATCTTCCCTGTGATACATATCAACGGCCTATGATTAGTTAATATTGTAAACTGATGTCTATCTAAGTAGCGCTCAAAATGCAGCATTGCAGAATAAATCGCTTTTAACCCCTTTCCAAGCGTATTATATCACTTCTCACAATTTTGGAGTTTTTTACAATAGAAACCTATTGGCTTGACTAAATCAGTATACTTCTAAAGTAACAATGCTCCTACGGCTACATCGGAAGCATCTGTGACCATCTCAAACGGCTTGGCAAAATCCACTGTCGTTAATATGGTGACTTGGCTTAGCAGGTTTATAGATCTCTGGAATTTCCCTTTGTCGTCTTACCTAAAATCAGTATGCCAGGACATTTTGGTCGTACTTCGTTCACGAACTAAATGTCGAGATAGCGCTCTTGGAAGTCAAGCTGAAACTGGTAAAAAATGCCGAAAATAGATAATCATCCACAAAAATCTTCGAAGTTGACTTATATTTCTGTGTTCTGACATATCTTTGATTGTATTGAACTCATCCTTATAAAGGTTTTATTCTATCCTTCGAAATGGTGTGCAAGAAATTTTACAGATGAGCAAACGATCCTGCTCTTTCCTGGCAGGACTACCAACCCATAATGCTCCACCTTAGAGGTATTTGCATTACAAAATTTGGATTCACTTATATGAAAGTACAAGTGCAGTTATACATAATTGATTACCTCTTCTTCATAATCAAAAACACCCATTAAAGCATGGCGTACACTTATCTACTCACTCGTCTGTGTGTGGTTTTGGACGAATGTTATTTCACGTGCAGTAGATTATATATGAAGACAAATGTGTAAACACCCTTAGATGGCATAGATTAATTAAGTAAAACCTCATTTAATGATGAGAGATACACTTATATGTATAAATGCAGCCATTTACGTTAAATTTTCCATATAGGAAACAAAACAATTGTCTTAGTCATTTTGTATTATTGAACCCAATTGGTTGAAACGAACGAAGCATTGATTGAGGGAGACGAGGGAGAGATCATATAAAAATCGTGATAAATGCCTCAACATTGTCGTTTGTTATTATATGAAGATTGTGAAAAAACACTTCGCCTAATCCTATTAACGATGGTTAGTATTTGGAGTTTTCCTTCTACTACATTGTCTCCTTACAAATGAAAACGAGCAGTATCTGCCCAGATGCCAGTGGCCAGGCTCCTTAAGTAGCCGAAATTTGTGGTTATATGGCAGTACACAATTTGTCACTTTTAAATTTTGTATGGCTCTTCATGATTCCAGGACTCCTCAAAATCAAATTAAAGGCTGAAAAGTGGATGTTATACAAATTGACAAGGGGTCTACTCTTGACGAATATTAATGTATCGAAATAGTTATAATGCATTGTGCCAGAAGGTAGAAGAAAATGATTATTAATAATGATCGTAAAATTTAATGCAAATCGGAGGATGTGAAATAATTACTTTTAACATGTTTGTGTGTAGCATGCGAATTTGTAGCTCAGTGATTAGATTTGTAGAATTAAAAGCAGACATGCCCAGGTTAGGCACTGGCCGTAGCAAGTACAGGAAGGTGATTAAACAGTTCAAAACTGGTTACAACTGGTCTCTTAAATGAATTTCAACAATATATGGTGTTTAGTTTTGATTGACAATATATATATATATATATATATATATATATATATATATATATATATATATATATATATATATATTGAGGATTGTGTTTATATCAAGACCGCAAACCTAATTTAAATAATTGTTATCACCACGCGCGCAATCAATGATTTTTAATAATTTAAACGTCTGAAAAATGTTATACGAAGCTTGGGAAATTTACAACAAAACCAGTACAAAAAATATATTTTATTGCACAGATCTGGACGATGTAGATTTACTGCAATCCATTCTTGACAAGAAATAATGCTTACACACCCAAATGTAATTAAAGCTGAAAATCTATTTTAGGTTTAGACGTACGTGCCAGAAAACTTTTCAATGAGATCAAACGTGAATGAGTTCAATCTTTTGCTGCAACTACCTAAAATTGTCACCAAAAATTATATTATAATTATATATAAGAATGAATAATTTCCTTTATACAGTTCACCTTTTGTTTCATGTGTCTACAAAATTAAAGGTTTCAAAATTATAGAGCCAAATCCTCGGTTCCAGCAACACTAATAATTTTATATTTGTTTACTTTATCGATTTTTGGTAAGAATTTTAGAATGAGTTGTTTAATGCGACAATCTGTTTAAAACTCTAAGCCCTGTAAACAAAAATACATGATTGTTGGGCAGAAAGTGCGACAAACAAATTATGAATGTTTGCTTACATGTAAACTTGAAATTTTTATAAACACAAGATCATAATTTTTTCCATAATCATAACTTCGTCTGTTTAATCACTTTGTGGTACTTGTTCAAATACTCTGATATATTCAACTTAGTTGAATAGCAGATAATCAGTAATATTTAGCGTGCTTTTCTAAAAATCCAAAATGGATCCACCAGTTGCAATGAATAGCGAGGTTAGCGTCAAAAAAAGGCGGTTTTCAGCTAGACTACAAGCGAAACAAAACGCGAAAATGTATATCCGAGAGAGTTTGAGAAATGGTAACAAACAAAAAAAGAAAAAGGTCACAATAACATTTTATAACGAATTTGACGAAGGAGCAGTTGAGAACGAGGCACAAGTCTCGTTGAGGGAACAATATTTTGGCAGATTTTTCAAAGTGTTTGGAAAGAATTTTGGTCTGGAAGACAAAGTTGAATCTAAAGAAGGAAAAACAACAGACACGTTTACGGAAAATAATGAAAATTCAACAATGCGTTTCGATATAGGTGAAACTAATGAAGTGATAAGTCAGGCAGACGGAGATGCAATTCAGCAAAAATTAGATGTAAATTATCAAAATGCTGTTGTATATTTGGAGAAAATTATGACGGATGACGCCATAAATTGAGGTCTGAAACTAGCGAGAGTGTATAAATGAGGTGACATTGCATTCATGAACCAGTGTGCTCTGCTCTATTGATATTCATATTGCTAAATTGTCATTTTTCTTACAACAGTCATTTTTGCTTGTTTTTCATTATTCATCCACTTTTTGTTTAGTAGATTTGACTTTGCAAAATTATGTTAAATTTGAGCGTGTAATTTGTGGTTAATAGACTTATATTCGTGGAATAAAAAATATTTCGTTTAGGAAATATTCTTCAATGATGATAAACTTTGCATAATAAAATTTGTACAATAAAAAAAATTATCGCCAAAAAATAATATCAATTTTATGCGTCATGGCATAACTGAAATTCAGTATATATATATATATATATATATATATATATATATATATATATATATATATATATTTATATATATATATATATATTATTTTTTGTTTTGGCTAGTTGGTAAGTGTGTATGCGTTTGTGTTTGTGTGTATGCGTGTTTGCATGTAAAGGTCATTCTCGCAGTATTGCAAAGTGATGTCTGAGATCTGGTCATTATTGTTTTGATGGCTTGAGAATTAAACATTTGTGCGCATTTTTCACTGTTACATGTACGAGTGTTATTTTTCCCAGTTAAGTTGATCGTTTCATCTTGTTGCGCAATATGTATGATTGTATTCACGAAATAAATAGCGTTTATCCACTTTGTTATTATTGGGTTGCTTCTTCCTGATTACAAATATATATATATATATTTCTAAGTAGGACGAAAAAACTCATTAATGACAAAGTTGATGAAGGCCATTTATTTCTAGAATATCCACTTTGCCATTAATGTGTTTTTTCTTCCTATTTAGAAATATACTGTGTATTATACCAAGGCAATGGACACACACACATATATATATATATATAATATATATATATATATATATATATATATATATATATATATATATATATATATATATATATTCTTTTGAAATAAAGCCCATATAAAATTCATAGTACCCTTTCCACGTGCAAAATTAAAATTAAATTTTCTCAGATCCAACAAACGCCTCTTTCTTATTTTCTTCTCAAGTATCTACAAAAGAACACCTATTTATAAATTGAAAGGCAAATCAAAATAGAAAATTGTAAACACGGAGAATGTGAAAAATGGAGAAAAATCAATTGCGTGCATCACCTCCAGGCCAAGCTCAGTGCCTGAGCGTGCTTCTTCTGCTTGCATAAATCCCGTTATATTTTGTCTATCCATAAGCCTTCGTATGTGGCCAGCCACTTTTGTTATTGCATCGGGTAACTATTTTAATTGCTACGTCTGAAGAACTTACATGTAATGTTTAAACGATGTGTTGTGCAATTGGAGACGTGTATTCAACATTAGATTTAAAACAGGCGTTTAAGTTACAATTTTCTCTCATTCGATATATATATATATATATATATATATATATATATATATATATATATATATATATATATATCAAACAGCAAATTAAAGACATTCAAAAAATCCTATCGATCAATATAACTCATATTAAGCATTTTTGTCTAACTTCAAATAAGTTATTTGGCACAGGATTTATTAGACTCCGTCACCAGTTTTTTTAATCCAGGCATTTGCGTATTTGTGTTGAAATAGTTAGTGTGTAAATAATGTTATGTCCTCGTGTCCTAGGTGAAACCTGTTTTCTAGATTTATGTTTGCCAATTGGCTTCAGTTTCTAGGCATCCGTATGTGTGTGGTTATCTCATATTTTACCAAAAAGGATATGTCTCCTGAAACGACGGTCTTCGTTACTTTTAAATTGCGGACAAGAAGCGATGTCATTTATCATATGAACATATTAATTGCGGCCTATGATGAACAACCTGGATTCTTTTTCTCAAGACACGATAACACGACTAGGATTCTCAGCTAAATCCTATAAAGCGACTTTTTTGACACACTCAGAGAGATTTACGCTTTTGGTGAAAAATTTTGATATTGGTGAAAAATATAGAATAACTATCCTGTAAACCATCCAGTCTGTCATAACATTGACAAATTATTAATTTCCTAATCACTAAAGAGATAACAATATCTTTCGAATAAGGCAGTTTGATATAACGTTTTGTAAACGCCCCGGCTTCAAGTAAATGCCGTACGACGTTACAAACTCGGTTAACGTGCTATGTATATAAGGTTATTGTTATGATAGAGGCCCTTAACAGGGCCGGTCGTGCGTTCTCCGGCAAATGCCGAGAATGTTTCTTCATTGTGAAGATGTCCTCGAGCCTTGGGTTGACTCTGGCTGTGGTTCTTTCTGTTGATGCGCTGTAATCTCGATGTGGAAACTTCGTTGAAGTTCTGCATTAATTGGCTCATCTCGCTGGTTGTAGCGCAACAAGATGAGTCACGGATGTTGCCAATTGTTGTTGAAACAAATCCAATAACCAGCGTAGATAATGACAGCCGACAGCACGCACACGTAACGCAAAGCAGAAGGCAAATGCGACAACTGACTTGCATGGTAAATTTGCCGTGCTTAAATAGCCATGCCATAGTCTACTTGCACACTATTGGTTAACGGCAAGTTTCGCTTTTTTCTCATTGGTGCAACGTAAATAAAATTGAATTTAATTTACGCAATATGTCGGCAATTAATTTGTGTCGTTACAACACTTTCTTCTCTGAAAAAAAAGAAAAAATTCCTCTCTGCGAGGCTAGATAAGAAATGCATGACAGAGTTCGAACAAGTTAAGCAAAAAAAATAATGTACCATAAATGCTGGGCTTAAGTATGCTTGTTGGTTGCTTCAACAATGATATGATGCCAGGTAACCACTAGGAATTGCTACACAAATTGTTAGCTCTAGTGGTCGGTCATAGCACGTGAGGCAAAATAGAGCAGTGTAAGATTTGGGAGCCGCAGCGTGAAGATTTCGAGGTAAATCGCCTCTGAAATTGCCAGGTTTAAGTTAAAACCTAAGCAGGTTGGATCGTCGTCAATGCGTTTGTATACGACCAAAGGAGCTAGAGTGAGTGCTCGACGTTGTGGTCATGACATTTGTAGAGTGGTCTTTGTGCAATTGATGAAGTTGAGATATGCATTGAAAGTGGC
The DNA here is from genome assembly GCA_029291075.1 of Eudiplozoon nipponicum. Taxonomy (NCBI): domain Eukaryota; kingdom Metazoa; phylum Platyhelminthes; class Monogenea; order Mazocraeidea; family Diplozoidae; genus Eudiplozoon; species Eudiplozoon nipponicum. The sequence goes on along the minus strand of JAQBSW010000723.1, from coordinate 71,127 downwards.
CTGTACCATGATATAAAGCTGATAACTACTTAGTGTTGCTACACGAAAGCGTTAGCTCTAAGTAGCTGGTCATACCAAAATAGGCAGTGTGATGTCATGTGTGAGAAATACATTATAATGTAAAAATATATACATTAAAATCAAAGGTAACTGCATAAAAATATGTACACGAACATTGCCTCAGAGATGGCATAATACCAAGGAACTGTTCAAAAATGCTACACTAATGTTAGCTAAGAACAGTTGGTTATGCCACGTGAAATAAATGCGCAAAATAACGTAAGGTTAAAAAAAATTTGATACGTAATGTTAATGTTAAAAAATATCTATTACGCGTTATACAGAGCGGGCTATTGAGATTGTGGGCAGACTGAGCCTGAGAACTGGCTTGTTGGGCAGCGTACACGTGAAGTAAGCAATTGGTAAGCCTTCCCAAAGACGACATATGAACTTGGTGGGGTGACGGGCTATTGATCTTTGAATGTGAATGTCACCGCGTTGTTCCGTTTGCAGGAGGGCTGGCGTTAGTGCAGGTTCACTGAGTGTCACAGAGTTGACAGTGAATGGCGACGGCGAAGGTGGTTGTAGCAAGACGTCTGGCCTGGAAAGGGCATCTGCAATGAAGTTCTGTTTGTCCTTGACGTGAAAGATGTCAAATTGCAATTCGCTTAGACGTGAAAGCTGTCTTTCCACTCTGGCAGGGTACTTGGCGATAGATGAAGTTGCGTTTCGAAGTGCGCTAACTAGTGGTGCATGATCTGTGAAAACAACAAATCTGCTACTGCCAATGATGCTGATAAAATGGCGCACTGCGTCGTGGATGGCGAGAAGTTCTCGACCGAAAGTGTCGTACCTCGCTTCTACTGGTTGGAGAGTACGCGAGTAGAAACTGATAGGCTTCCGAACTCCGTCGATCTCTTGTTCCAGACGTGGCTCCAATGGCGAATTCAGAAGCATCTGTCGTGAGTAGAAATGGCTTTTCGAAAATCTGGATGCGTTAGCATTGTGGCATTTGCTAACGAGTTGATGGCGAGTCGAAGTAATTCCTCGTCTTCGGATGACCAAGCAATGATGGAATTCTTGCTAAGTCCTTTTCGGTTCCGCAGATGCCTGCACAAAGGATAAAGTTGTTTTGAAAGGCCCGGAAGGAACTTGCGATAATAGTTTAGTACTCCCAGTATTTTCTGCAACTCGCTAACAGTCCTCGGTGACTTGATATTCTTGATTGAATTTGCCTTTGACTGCAACGGTTGAATGCCTTGGGGCGTGATACGATGCCTTAAGAAGTCCACGGATGTAGTTGCAATCTGTATCTTATCGCAATTGATCTTGAGTCCGTGGCTGGATAAGCGTGAGAGGACATTTCGTAGATGCTACGCATGAGATTCTTAATCTGAACTGAATACCATAATGTCATCGAGATATGACATACAATAAGCAGAGTCGTCGCGAAGTATGTTGTCCATGAATCTTTGATATGTCTTTGTAGCACACTTCAGTCCAAAAGTCATGTAAAGATATTCAAAAAACGAAATGGAGTGATGACTACAGTTTTCTCGATATCCTCTGGTTCTACCGGGATGTGATGGAAGGCTTGTCTGGGGTCAATTACCGAGAAGAAATTGCTGCTGTTGAGTTTTTCAAGTAAAGTGTTAATATTTGGAATAGGATATGCATCACATTTTGTCACTGAATTTAGCTTACGGTAGTCTCCGCAGGCTCTGTACGATCCTTTTGCTTTGGAGACTAAGTTCAGTGGTGACCCCCATGAACTTTTCGATGGTCTGATGATTCCCTCCTTCAAAGGCCTTGAGAATTCTTCTTGGGCAGCTTTCAGCTTAGCAGGGGCCAGTGGTCACTTCTTGAGTGCAATAGGTTGCCCTTCTGTGACGATATGGTGCATCGTGTTGGAGACACGTAGCTCTGACTTGTTAAGATCGAAAAGCGACTTGTATTTTTGAAGTGCTGCTGATATCTGTGCTGAATGATGCACTGGGGTTGGCTGAATGACCTGTAACTCCAAACGCTCGGAGACAAGTGTTCAAAAACTTTGCTCAAGTCCGTTGGAGGGGTCGATGATCTTCTGATTGGCAAGATCAACAATGTGCCGAAATTTCAGTAGGAAGTCAAAGCCTATTATATTATGTGAGACCTTGGCAATGATGAAATTGTGAGAAAATTCGCGTCGAAGACCTATGTTGAGTGTGCGGAACCGGCAGGCATAACTTGGTATGAGCTCGCCTGCAGCTGTTGCGAGAAGAATGCCTAGCGACATCTTGGCCATTGAATCACCCTTGAGAACTGAGACTGCTGCACCTGTGTCTACGATGAACTCTTCGCCAGTTTTAAAATTAAAAAGGTGCAGAAGCTCGTTGGGCTGTTTGGCTGGGTCATGCAAACAAGTGGGCTGGTGATTGCGACCGGCGTTGTCCTTTTGGTTCTGTGTGTGAAAAATTCGGCGTGGACGTAAAGAGTCGACAAGGATATCTATTTTTAATTGGTTTCTTCCCTGTAGCGCCGCTGATGCCGTTGATGCGCAGAAAGTACGGTCTTCTACTTCCTGCACCAAACGTTTCCCGATCCTGATGCACCCTTACGCATGAGGTCTGTTGTCCTTTCCGTCAACTTTGGAAATTGGCACTCATTCGGAAATTCTTCGGAACGACAAAGACAGACTTGACATGAATAAAAAACTTCTGGTGGTTATAACACCAGTTCTTTGGAGCATATTTGTTAAAAGATTGCGGGGATCTTGATCGCCGCCTACCGTTATAATTAGGTTTACGAATAATTTTAGGTCGAGCATTCAGTTGATTTGGCTCGGATTTCGTAATGGCCAATCCTTCTAGAACTTTAGCCATGTTCGCCACTGTCCTCCCTAAAGAGGAGAGCCTATCATCTTGCGGGGGTGAACAAAAGGATGACGTATTCAATTTGGGTTCCAAAACCCTTTATTCTAACTGACATCTCTCAGAAAAGTTATATATAGAGAGAGTGTTGGGAAGTTGTCTGGCAAATAGATTTAATGCTTGTGGAAGATTGTTAATAAAAACAACCTTAGCGTCGTGGTCAGAAATGTTGGTTTTATACCAACGTTTCCGTAATTCCCTCAAAATTTCGATGAGGCCAAGGTTTGGCATGTCCAACTGCGCATTTTTATTTATTATCTGCTCAGTTTCTGTGGTCCCAAGCAAGGATTCTACTGCGTATTGTAGGCCCAAAATGGGATTAGGTAGCTTCCTAATGGCCTCAAGCTTGGGATAAATCCGTCGCTGCAATTCATAATGTAGTGTAGCAAAAACCTTCGAGAGTTTTTGATGACTGTCATAATCAGGAAACGCGGAGAAAGCGAAGTCTTCGCGCATAAAGAATAGTTCACTATCTCCATCCCAAACAGGAACATCAATATCTAAATTTGGACCTGACATTCTAACAATCTTACGGGATCTTAAAAGCATAAATTTATAAGCAATATGAAAATATATAAATAAACTTTAACGAAACGCTTACCCACAAACAGCTTCCACAGTTGAATGAGCGCAGAACACAGATGAAGTTGTTCCTTCACAAAACACGCCACAGTAACTGCTTCCAAAAATTTTAATATTTGCAATTGAGCCTGTCGAGTACCTACGGTGCAGTTTTGTACGTAGGAAAGTTGAACAGAGGGCCAGTTGGCCTTTGATGCCAAATAAATTTATTATGATTATTATTATACCCCAAAAAAATTCACCAGAGTTCCACGAATATATACCAACAAAATTCCCAGAAGACCACGATTGGAGTAAAGAAGACGAAAACGCAAATTTTAATCTATTTTTATCCGAAATAAATGAAAAAGAAAGTCAATTTTATTTATACCAAAAAAAACGGAACAATACTCAATACCCTGGCGCGGTCGCCAATTTTGTAAACGCCCCGGCTTCAAGTAAATGCCGTACGACGTTACAAACTCGGTTAAGGTGCTATGATAAAGGGCCCTTAATAGGGCCGGTCGTACGTTCTCCGGCTAATCCCGAGAATGTTTCTTCAGTGTGAAGATCTCCTAGAGCCTTGGGTTGACTCTGGCTATGGTTCCTTCTGTTGTTGCGTTGTAATCTCGATGTGACACTTCGTTGAAGTTCTGCATTAATTGGCACGTCTCGCTGGTTGTAGCGCAACAAGATGAGTCACGGATGTTGCCAATTGTTGTTGAAACAAATCCAATAACCAGCGTAGGTAATGACAGCCGACAGCACGCACACGTAACACAAAGCAGAAGGCAAATGCGACAAATGACTTGCATGGTAAATTTGCCGTGCTTAAATAGCTATGCCATAGTCTACTTGCACACTTTTGGTTAACGGCAAGTTTCGCTTTTTTCTCATTGGTACAACGTATATATAATTGAATTTAATTTACGCAATATGTTTGCAATGAATTTGTGTCGTTACAGTTTAGATCCATATTGTGGAAAAGAATAGCAATTTTCGTAAACAGATAAATTTCGTTCAAAATTTCAGACATGTGCATAGCTGTGCCTGGATTTAATTAATTTGACGCCAGACATATCAGAAAAAGAATTAGAGGCGATCACAATACATTTACATATTTTGAAATTGTTCAAAGAAAAACAATTTGTACATGAACTGGGATTATCAAGCGAATTCCTGTATTCCATGCAAAATTGTTGATGCTTATGAACTTATATGCCGATAAACATATTATAATTACATTGTAAGTGGACTCACGTTTTATATTTAAATATAATGATTTCCTGCGTTCTATTTCTGTAGTATATGTTTGGAACGCACAAGTTTTAACAAAAACTATAATAATAATAATAATAATAATAATAATAATAATAATAATAATAATAATAATAATAATAATAATAATAATAATAATAATAATAATAATATAACAATAATAATAATAATTATAATAATAATAATAATAATAATAATAATAATAATATAATAATAATAATAATAATAATAATAATAATAATAATAATAATAATAATAATAATAATAATAATAATAATAATAATAATAATAATAATAATAATATATATATAATAATAATAATAATAATAATAATAATAATAATAATATATAATAATAATAATAATAATAATAATAATAATATACAATAATAATAATAATAATAATAATAATAATAATAATAATAATAATAATAATAATAATAATAATAATAATAATAATAATTATAATAATAACAATAATAATGTCGGGTGGAACGCAACGACCGGAGAGAGCGTGCTTGTGGTTTTCAACATTTTTCTCTACTTTCGAAGGATATCGGGTTTTATTTTGTTTTATTTTTCAGATTCTCGGGATTTCTTGTCTGATTTCTTCTCCAGGATACTCCAGGAATCTACCTACACATTATTTTGGAATCTACCTTCAGTTATCAAGGATCTATTTCTAGCCCACCCGATTTTTCCGTTTATTTCTACATTTTAATACCTATTCTTTTTCGCTCATCAATACTCTTTCTTTTCCTCTCTTTTACCGTAATCAATATTAATTCTACTCTTCTATCTAACTCCATCATGAACCAACTTTCGTCGCCAGCCCCCATCTCCCCGTTCCTCACCCAAAAGATTATCTCCAATATTTCTGATCTCCAACAACAAATGGCGGATATCACAGGATTACTTGGAGCACTGACTGGCAACCTTTCAGTCTCCTCCGTTCAGCCCCATTTGTTGCGTCAAGCAGATGCGTTTCTGAATGGGGTAGCCAGGGAGGTTGCCCTGCGAAACCACAACAAGCGAAACCTCTTTCTTTGGTCTCCGCGCTCCCCACTCTCAAAGGACGATCTGGCCTCAGATCTCATCAGTCAAATAGGGGAAAACTTTAGCCACCTTAAAGAGATCTCCTCGGGAAAGGGTCGAGCCTTCATTCTCTCCTCGCACAAAAGACTGTCTGACGATGAGGTTCGTCATCTCAAATTACATTCGCCCATCTTAACATCCGGACAAGTCAAACTCAAACGAGACTACACTCTGCTACAGAGGACTCTAGAGAAAGCACAAACTCACACACCGGACACCACCCCTCCTCCAGCTCATCACGCCTTTCCGGGCTGGAGCAATCCAAAGAAAAGCCGTTCAGTTCACGGCGGACTCCTTGGTGACGCACCTTCCTCCAGTCCACCCCCACTCACACCTTCCCGATTTGAAGGCCTTCCTCTCACCTTTAGCCCTTACTCCGCAACCAGTCCCCTCACACTATCTCAAGCTTTACCACGTCGTCGTGGCCGACCACGCCGCGCTAAGCCTCCTAATAACGCATCTTCTCTCCCAAACCCGTCCGCCAGGTCCACATCCCCTCGACAAGTTACCTTTGTGACAGATGCTATGACTCAGAAACCGAAAAAACGTAAGTCTACTAAGGCCAAGCAAAACTTCGACCCAGCCCCATCAACTTCATCTCCCCCTACTGAATCCATCATCGTCCCCACCCTGGACAGTTCCGCCCCAGCTCCTGATCTTTCTCCGTCCCTGCTCGCCCCCTCAACGCACCTTCCGAGTGCCCCCTCGAACCCAGATATCTCGCCCCCCTCTTGCTTTCAAACCCTACAACTGCCTCACCCACCTGATAAACGCGGGACAACAGAAATCCAAATCGACTCTGACCACTCTATCCTTGTCAACGAGCGGTCTGTCACCCTCATCAGCCCTAGATCTCGCTCAACCCGCCAGCGGAAAGCCCCCGCACGCTTCTCCTCTCCGATCTAACCATCCCTCTCTCAAAGCGCTCTCAGCAATCCTCATCAACTGCAGGTCACTTACGCCTAAAATTAATCAACTACGAGCCTTTCTGTCCTCTAACGAGATTGACATATGCGTTCTTGTTGAGACTTGGCTGTCCCCTTCCATCCACTGTGATGACCTTTTCCTCATTCATGGATACACGTTCCTTCGTAGCGACAGAACTGTCGGTCGTGGAGGCGGACTAGCTGCCTATGTCCGATCCCTTCTTATGCCCAAACGCTTGTCGACATCGAACTCTCAAGGTTTGGAATTTTTCTCGTTTCAGCTACAAATCCTTAACCAAAGCATATCTACCTGCGTTGTCTACAGACCACCTAATATCTCACTCATCGACGACACTCGCGGGGCCCAACTCCTTTCCACTCTTTTCTCTTTACACTCTGATCGGTACGTCGTTGTGGGTGATCTCAACCTCCCCATGACTAACTGGCATAATCTAGCTTCCGAAAGTCACCCACTGCTTCGACTCTTTGCGGATAACCTGCTACACCAATTCGTGCATTTTCCTACCCGAGGGAACAACCAACTGGATTGTGTTCTCTCCAATAACGAGGTGACCGATGTTCGCTCTCGGGAAATCTTCCCCAATCTTGATCACTGTCAGGTATCCTTCCTCTTACCTCTCTTATCCTTCACCCCTCGAGAAGACACCCAATCTTTCAGACGATTCACCAACTGGGAAGAGTTCCGCCGACTCTGTGACACAGTTAACTGGAGGGACCTCTTTCTCCCAAACAACCTCTCCTCGTGCTTCTCCGAAGTCCATAACATCCTATCCTCCCACTATAACTCCGCCACCTCTATTCAACAAGTATACTCGACGAATAAGTTGAACGCTCTGTTTAAGGCACGTGACAACCTCGCACGCAACTCTCGCCTACGCACATCGTCACTTGCTCGCGCCCTCGCTCTGAGACGCATTGATGGGCTCATTAAACAGGCTATCAACAAACAAGCGCTCCACATCGAAAAACGCATCCGCTCAGCTCCTAACCCCCGGGCAAAGTTCGCCATCATCAAACACCAATTGTTGCAAAAGCCCAAAACCTCGTATATCAACTTCTCTCAGTCAGACGACCTTTGCTTCGCTAACGATTATCTGACTCATCTTCTCGACTCATTTTCCTCTCCCACTCCGCCTATTGAGATGGTAGACAACGGAGACTCCGAGAACCTACGCTGGTTATACGTCTCTCCGGCTTCCGTCGCCCAAGCAGTTAAAGACATTAAATCTAAACACCAATTTGATCAATACGGTGTTTCAGTCAGCATGATTGCGCTGCTTGGCTGGAACGTCTTCTCTCTACTTGCAGATGTTATTAATCATTGTGTCGAAACCATCTATCTTCCCTCGGACTGGCTTTGCTCGACGATCTCTCCCATCCCCAAAAACGGCTCTTCCTCGATCTCATCATTTAAAGATCTCCGCCCCATTACTATCGTACCTTCTTTCACCAAAATCTTCGACAGGATCCTATACAACCTAATCTACCCTTTCATTAAGTCTCATGAAAACTTCTACCTCCTTGATGATCAACATGGATTCTTGAACGGCCGCTCATCTTCCACCAACTTAGTTAGTATTCTCGATCATTGCTACTCTTCTTTCTCTAAAGGGCTTCAGTGCACTCTCCTCTTCCTAGATATATCCAAGGCTTTTGACTCGCTGTCATTTTCAGCAATTGAATCTGCCTTAATGAGAAGCGGTATATGCGGCAATGTTCTCAATCTTATCAGCTATTATCTTCGGAATCGATATGCAAGAGTAAAAGTTGGCAGTAGTCTCTCGAGGCCAACCCATGTCCGATCCGGTGTTCCCCAGGGCTCTGTACTTGGTCCCATTCTCTTCAACCTTACACTCGCACACATACAGGTTGAAGACACTCTTTTCAAGCTGTTCAAATATGCGGATGATATGGTCATCGTATTCAGCAACCCCACAACTTCCAACCCTTCCTCATCCCTTATATCGGAGCTCCTATCCTCGCTCCACTTGCAGCTCAGCGGAATAATAATACATACAATAATAATAATAATAATAATAATAATAATAATAACAATAATAATAATAATAATAATAATAATAATAATAATAATAATAATAATAATAATAATAATAATAATAATAATAATAATAATAATAATAATAATAATAATAATAATAATAATAATAATAATAATAATAATAATAATAATAATAATAATAATAATAATAATAATAATAATAATAATAATAATAATAATAATAATAATAATAATAATAATAATAATAATAATAATAATAATAATAATAATAATAATAATAATAATAATAATAATAATAATAATAATAATAATAATAATAATAATAATAATAATAATAATAATAATAATAATAATAATAATAATAATAATAATAATAATAATAATAATAATAATAATAATAATAATAATAATAATAATAATAATAATAATAATAATAATAATAATAATAATAATAATAATAATAATAATAATAATAATAATAATAATAATAATAATAATAATAATAATAATAATAATAATAATAATAATAATAATAATAATAATAATAATAATAATAATAATAATAATAATAATAATAATAATAATAATAATAATAATAATAATAATAATAATAATAATAATAATAATAATAATAATAATAATAATAATAATAATAATAATAATAATAATAATAATAATAATAATAATAATAATAATAATAATAATAATAATAATAAGAATAATAATAATAATAATAATAATAATAATAATAATAATAATAATAATAATAATAATAATAATAATAATAATAATAATAATAATAATAATAAAAGAAGAGACGCATGCAGATATTGCTAAATGCTATAGGGTGGGGAAACGATCAGATCGTCCAAGGCCAGTAATTTTAAAATTATCAAAAAGGCCAACAAATATGCAAATAGAGTCTATCAATAAAAAGAAAGATGAGAATTTGAGTTTTCACAGCATATTTATTGGACGGGACAAAACGTTCCTCCAACGGAAGTTGGCAAAAGTAAAAAAGTTAAAGAACAACCAGGAACGGAAGCCGTCAACGTCTGATCAAGCTGTTAAACGGAATCTATCGAGTGAGACTGCAACATCAAAAAACGATGTATCATTACTAAATGTTGTGGACAGCGGGGGGAGAAGAAGCATGGCCTCGAAGCCCGGGAAACGAATAATAAAGAAGCCAACAAGGTTGAATCAGTAAAAGTCGATACTTGTTTAGATAAGTCGTTTTCTACATTTACTTTATTTTATGCTAACTTTCGAAGTGTTAAGAATAAGAACTTTTTGCTGTGTAATTTTATAATAAGTAACGATTTCGATTTTATAATATTATCTGAAACCTGGCTTAACAAGGATATTAAAAACCATGAATTTGATATTCCTCACTATTCTTTATTCAGAAAGGACAGATCGCTGGATAAAAGAGGTGGAGGAGTACTCATTTATAGTAAATCTGTATTTAAGGCGAAACTTTTACATACTAATGATGATAATGCTATCATTGATTTCTTATCTATACAAATTGATAATCTGATCTTAACCGCGGTTTGCAGACCGCCGTATGCTACCTTATTTGATGATCAAACATTTACCAATTCTTTTCAATCTATCTTTGACTGCCATGGCTATAACGTAGTGGTAGGTGACTTTAATAAGTTACAGGACTGTGAAATAATCAATTTTTTTCTAACCATGATCTCAAGCAGATTATGAATGAATCAACTAGAGGTTCGCAATGCTTAGATCATGTATACTTAGAATTTGAAATAGTGAAATCGCACAGTTATGATGTTGTCAATTATTTCAAAGAATTGGATCACAAACAAATTATTTTACAATGGAACATCTTGAGTAGCATAACACAGAAACTAAGTTTTGAAAATGCACACGTGCACTGTTCCAGAATCAACTGGAGATTTTTTAGATAATTAAGCATACTGATTGATTATGAGACTTTTTATTTCTTGAACACTGACGAATTTTATTTTCTGTTTCATAGTTAGTATCTATTTTATTTCGGGCATCTACGTTTACGGACATTATACCGAAACGAATTAATAGGAAATTGTGTAAACTAAGAATTAATATAATAAAGTGTAGTCTTATTAATAGTATTAAACAAATGAGGTTAGATTCCATTGATAACGAAATTAATTCATCACTGATAATAATTCGTCAAAGATCAGAACGAATTATTTTGGCCAAAATGAAGAGTAATCCTAGATTAGGATACAAACTCCTCACAGATTACAGTAAATACAAGGAAAAGTTAAAGCTTATACTACCTGTGGATAAAACTGAGTATGGATTTCTCTGTGAATTGGAGGAAGTATTTGGCAATTTGATATGCAATCCACAGAATGAAAGAAATTTTATAGAACTATCTGACCCTTTGGGAGACCAGGAACCAGGACTTGTTATTGACAGTGATGAATTGATAAAATTGATGTTAAAAATCAAATAAAAAAACAAAAAGATCACCTTGGTATTTCGATTGATAATCTGCTTCAATTACCCTTAACATTTAGGAATGTGCTCTGCAACTTTATAAATAGAATTTTTAAGAATGGGAAATTACCAATCGATATACTAACGATAGTAGCTAAGCCGTTGCCAAAAGTAAGTAAGCCAACGTGTGCCAGTGATTAATGATTAATCTCTATTATCCCTTCGTTTTTTAAGATAATAGAACGATTAATACTTGATCATTTAGAACGTATGTTACCGGCTGATTTTGATTTATGTCAACATGGCTTTACGAAAGGTAGATCGACAACTACTAATATGCTTTCTATGTGGAAACATGTAATTACATTAGACGAGAATAAGTTGGATGCATTAATTGTATTTATAGATATCTCAAAAGCTTTTGACTCTATATCTTTTGATGCTATTTTGAATGCGATTAGTTTGTTGAATATTGATCCGAATATTTTTAGATTACTTAAATACTATTTATATAATCGACGAATGAGTATTCAAGTAAACGATTTGATATCAAAATCGAAAGGAGTAGCGAGTGGAATTCCACAGGAATCAAGCTTGGGGCCAATTTGATTTAAAATCGTATTTGCACATTTGGAAACTAAGATCCTTAACGGTCGAGTTTGCAAATTCGCTGATGATTTAAAAATAATCTTCCCAATTGATCCAAAGAATGTCGAATTCTCCAAAATTAATGTGACATTAGATTTGTATGATTTGAGTAAATATTTGATTACACTAGGGCTGAGAATAAACAATAAAAAGACGAGAGCTTTAAAAATAGGTAACAGAACAAACTTTCATTATGTTTATTTTCATGATGCTGTGATTAATGATGTATTTGAGATTAAACTTATGCAAGAAATTAAGGATTTAGGCATAACTATTCTGCTGAGAGACATATTGAAAGTATAGTAGGCAGTGCCAAGAAAAGATGGGCACTAATAAATCGAAATATCTTATCAAATGATATAAAACTTCAAATTTATATAATATGGATTAGATCGGTACTAGAATATGCTGTCGCTACTCGGAATCCATTAAAAAAGGGTTTGTCCAATAAGATAGATGCTGTACAAAGAAAGGTTGTAAAACATATTAATCCTATCTCTTGCACTAGATTACAGTTTGTGTCATTGCAATCTTTGTGGTTTCGGAGGATGTGCTATTGTATAAAATTTTTCCATTTGAACCAGTAGACTTTTGCCTATATGAATCCAATAAGAAAGAGTCATGAAGTTGGAACTAGATCTGGACATTTGGCAATATCTCCTCCTTTGGTGGGGAATGTAGCGAGCAAGTTATTCTCTTTCTCGAAAATCTACAAAATTTATAACCAATTACCGAAGGGGCTTAGAGAAATGCCTCTATCTAAGATGTCTTTTAAAATTTATCTACTGAACTGAAAAAAAGTCTGCAATCCTGCTGATATTTTTTATTTTGATTATGATAATACTTTCTCATGGTTGAATAAAAGACAAGGATAATTGTTATCGGAAACAGATTTTCTTGAGATTTTTATTTCCAAGTTTTGTATTATTATAATTGAAATGTTATGCACTATATCTTCATGTTAGTTAACATTACATACAATCAATTGCTAGTCATGGTTCTCAATTTTTGCATAATGTTACACTCGAATTATACCTTAATTGTTCCTAATTTGATGATGTATATATTATTCTTTTCAGTCGAACTTTCTGATATTGATATATTGTACAGTACAACTAGTGAGATTTACTTATCTACATGAGATTAATTGCACAATTATTGTGATGTGATAATTTATATATATATATATATATATATATATATATATATATATATATATATATATATATATATACATACATATATATATACATATATATATATATATATATATATATATATATATATATATATATATATATATTGTACATTTTCCAATTTTATTATTTGATGGAATATGTGTGGTTTGAATCCAAATAAAGATATTCTATTCTATTCTATTCTAATAAATATTATATTTTTGATAAGGATAAGTATAAAATCTGGCATGAAAAAACAAAGAAAATTTTGCATTATAATCCTTATTTTAAAAAATATTAATGTTTTGTCGAATTACGTTCTTTATTTATATTCCATAATGTTTAATATAGAAAAAATACTTATAATAATTTTTGGTCTAATTGCTGTCTTCCCGATGGAATGCTGGCCTACGACAGAGATGTTTAGCTAGCACCTTCCCGTGACATTAAAGACAAAATTCCAATTTGAGATATAAAGTATGAACATGATTATAAGTGCATGTTATAATATTTTTATTTGTTTAAAGAATCCCAAGTTTATCGCCTGCCACAGTTTATGCAAAGCATTATATTATATTATACTTATCTATTTATAGCCTCACAAAAGAATGGCCTAGTATTAATATTTAAATTTCGGTCCTTTTCTAGTTAACGGTTTGCCCTTGGTGCTGAAAGAAAGTAATTTTTTAATGTGCCTAACCAAGTCACATCAGTTATACCAAAACTAAAAAATAGAAAAAGGACAAATGCCTGATTCAATTTGTATTAAATTCACAAATACGGATAAGCTACTTTTTCATAGTACCAACGCCATCTGCCACATATTATGGTGGATTCGTTTATTTTAAATATTGCTAATCAGCAGTTCGCAGCTACTTTTCAAAGCTGAAAGATTGGTCCGTCCGCATTTAAAGACCGATAAAAATTCTGAAGTGGAAAACGATACAATATATTGTAGGAGGTGTTGTAGCTAATGTAAGAGGTTTTGCGTGGTAGCTATCTATTCAGTGGTGCTATACAATTCCTACATATGCCTGGTAGCTATTGTTGAGATCCGTGCTTATGATCAGTTCCCGACCTTTTCCATAAGGGTGATGTGAGAAGGCTATGTCGAATCATCATACGTATATTGTACACATTGTTGCAACGAAAAAACTGAATTCACTGTTAAATATGCAGAGGCAAATATCAGAATGATTCTAAATATTCATACAAAATGTTGGGGGAACTCTCGTGGTTTAACCGTCCTACGCAGATCATGAATTGTCTGTTAAATAATATTTAATATTAAAAAAGCCCAAGCAATTAATAGGACGTCGGAATCAATTTAGGAGCCTAGAGTAAAGATTGTTTCATCAATAAGGAGTATTTGAACAATATTGCGCCAAGAATATTATTGTGCGGTCTGGATTACATAAACATTCACCAAACTAAGGATATTCGTTTCTATAATATATAGACATTTGGTAATATATTTCTAAAAATACATTAATGCGGAAATCCTTATTTCTTAACGATTAGAGAACTAAACGGTACTTATTTACATTAGTTTACTTTATCGATTTTTGTATTGAAATGAAATTGAATTATTTGTCTCAATGCTTACGCCTTGTAGACATAAATTTGTAAATTTTGAAGTTCTCATAATATACAATGGTATTTATCATTGTTTACTTTATGGATGTTTATTTTGTAAACGAAAATCGTTTAATTTTTCCTAAATTGTTTACCTTGTAAACAAATAGGCAGTAAAGTTGACAGGTGTGTGTATCAAGTTTAATTATAATTATTTTCTACGAGTCAATAGACAAATACTATAACTGCAAAGAGCGAGTGCAATAGATTTGTTTTGACTGCATTTGCATATCTGACATTTGAAAAAAAATTATTTACTTGGTTATCAAATATCTTGTCACTTGTGGCATTACTTTCACTTATTCAAAATGCTTTGTTACAGAAGCTGCTTTACTCGACTATCCAAAAAGGCTACCATGTTTGCAAAGAAATGTCAGTGTGTCGTCAAAGCGAGTAGGTCGTTTGCGGCCAGACCGCTGACGAAGCAAAACACAAACAATGTTATCAAGAATGGCGCGACAAAGGAAACCAAAAAGAGACATCCACAAAATAATCAACAAGCTACAAAACAAAGAGCAAAAGATGAAAACAGTTCGACAAATTGTGTAACCAAATCGACAGCTACCAAAGTTATGCCAGAGCAGTTGTTGAAGGAAACTTATGTATATACTTTGCAAGATGATGAACCACCTTTCGCAAAAGAAGACAAAACGCAAACTGATGAAGAGGCAGCAGTTCATATTCCTGCGGATAAAAATGCAATTCCGATTGGACAGTTAGAAATAGTTTCCACTAATGCGGAGATGAATCAGGCAAACAGAGGTGCAGAACAAAAAAATATGGCGAAATTTTGCGCAAATGCTGCCAAAAAGTTTGACAAACTCTCTGCAGTTCGAGATTTATTTAAGGCCAATGAAAAATGCTACTGTGCAATTAATTGGGCTAAAGTATGCCAATATTTTAAAGCGGTTAGATGTTCTTCTAGCAAATGGCGAGATAGATCAAACTGAAAGAAAATTAGCACAAAAAGTGCTTTATAAAAGTTGCGCATATGCTATACACCTGTCTACAAAACTGATGAAGCTTAAGGAAATTCTACTCTGAAATTAATTTTGGCAAATTATGCAAATTCTCAGCAGCGGTTAGATGTTCTTTTTGCAAATGGCGAAATAGATCAGACTAAAAGAGATGAAGACCAAAAACAGTTGCAGTTATAAAGCGAAAATGCCGTACACCCGTTTCAGGAGCTCGTGACCAATTTTTATATATAACGGGAACTTTAAAGCGGCAACAATGTAAGTAATTGAGTATGGGTTTGTTAATGGTCAAGACGTCTGTAACTGTATATATAAATTAACAAATTTTCTTCTTTATTGTTTTATTTATTTTTATACACAATACATGTAAAGTTCTTTAATTTTTTGTTAAATTTCACATAGTTATATAATTGATTTCTTTGCGCAAATGGCCAATTTTTACGCGAGAAGTATAGTAAAAGAATATTTAGCATCGCGCTAAGAACAGATGGACGCTAATAAATAGACATATCTTATCGAACTATATATAATTACAAATGTATATAATTTGGATTATATGGATACTAGAATATGCCACCGCTACTTGAAATCCAGTGCAAGAAGGGTTTCCAAATAAGCTAGACGCTCTACGAAGAAAAGTTGTCAAACATATTAGATCTGTGTCCTAAACCATATTCGCCAGCCGAATACAGTTTCTACCACTGCAAACAATATTGTTTCGGAAGATGTGCTATTGCATAAAAGTATTCAACTTAAATCAGTTGACTGATGTCAACTTGAATCAAATAATTAAGATAAATGAATTTGGAACTAGAGATGGATTTTTGGGTGTCTGTCCTTCTTTGGTGGGAAATGTTGGGGAGTAGTTATTTTTCTTTTTAAAAATTTAAAAGATTTTTCAAATAATTATTATTATCAAGGTTGCGGTCTTGTTATAAACACCTGACCTATTAATTATGGAGCTCATATGGCATCCATTGAGACCAAAAGTTCCAACTTAGCATCACCAATCTATTTTTAGTGAACAGACACCACACTACATGGGGAGTGGTATTGAAATAAACATTTATATAAGTAAACGAACTTTGGTTGCGCGAGCGCAGATAACAATTATTACAATCAAAATTGGAGTCTTGGTATAAACACCTGACCAATTACTTACTAACACATGTCAGTATAAACTAAGAATTATACAGTGTGGAAAAGGCAATTCATCCAGTAGACGGGTTTCGTCCTTATAGGGAACTCATCATGAACTGGCCAGAATTTGCCGCGCACAGGACTCGAACCTGGGCACGTCTGCTTCGGAATCCGGTGCTATAACTACTGAGCCATCCTGCCCCAAACTACACTGCACACAATTTGCAGTTATACACTAACTTATGTAACTTGGTTAGTCTATTTTTCCTTTAGGTGGAACTCATATGGCTTCCATTTATACCCAAAGTTCCAACTAACCATCCCCAATCTGTCATTACTGGACAGTCACCACACTACACAGGAAAGTGTTATTGAAATGAACATTTATTTAATTAAACAAACATTGGTTGCGCGGGAGGTAATAAAAATTATTTTAATGAAGGTTGTGGTCTTTAGATAAACACCTGACCCAATTATTTACGTATGTCAGTATAAACTAAGAATTGTATAGTGTAAAAAAGGCAATTCATCTATTAGACCGGTTTCGTCCTTATTGGGAAGTCATCAGGTACTGGCCAGAATTTGCAACGGACACAACTCGAACCTGGGCACGTCTGCCTAGGAATCTCGTGCTCTAACCAATGAGCCATCCTGCCGCATACAACAATGCGCACAATTTTCAGTTATATACTAACTAATGTAACTTGGTTAGTCTATTTTTCCTTTAGGTGGAGCTCATATGACATCCATTGAGACCAAAAGTTCCAACTTACCATCACCAATCTATTTTTAGTGAACAGACACCACACTACATGGGGAGTGGTATTGAAATAAACATTTATATAAGTAAACGAACTTTGGTTGCGCGAGCGCAGATAACAATTATTACAATCAAAATTGGAGTCTTGGTATAAACACCTGACCCATTACTTACTTACACATGTCAGTATAAACTAAGAATTGTATAGTGTGGAAAAGGCAATTCATCCAGTAGACCGGTTTCGACCTTATAGGGAACTCATCATGAACTGGCCAGAATGTGCCACGGACAGGATTCCAACCTGGACACGTCTACTTTGGAATGTGCTGCTCTAACCACTGAGCTATCCTGCCGCGGACTACACTGCACACAGTTTTCAGATTTATACTAAAAAATGTTAGTTGGTTAGTCTATTTTTCCTTTAGGTGGAACTCATATGGCATCCATTTAGACACAAAGTTCCAACTAACCATCCCCAATCTGTCATTTCTGAACAGACACCACACTACATGGGGAAGTGGCAGTGCTGCGTAAGGAAATATATCATTTAAAACAATGTATAACACAAATCACTTCAACAGAGCCATATGCTCTGGCTACGTTCGACATCAGTTCTCACATCTGTTAGTTATCGTTACATTACTTTATGGAGTATATAACAGTTATATCTCCTTTATTGTGGGCATCGAGTGTACGATGAATAATGCACAAGGCATTACGTTGATAGTAATAAACTAGGCCATTTGGATAAAAACATGGCTAAACATAGCATGATAAAAGGTATATGTTGATTTTAACTTGCATTTCGTCTTTACTGGTGACTCTTAAATAGTGGTCAGAACAAAGATTTATACGCAATATATATTTTGGGAAGGTATGTTAAATACTCAGTGTAGTCCCGCGTACCTATGTGTATCCAATCAGTAAATGAATTAATTTTATTTAACGTTTTGACGATACGACTTCAAATTTATACCACTGTATACGAAATATAACACTATTGTGGAGTTCTTAACCAAAGAATTTGAAGAAAGATTAAGTTTAAAAAAAGTGAGGACAACAATCTACAAGATACTCTTGCTACTAAAGTAAAGCCATATACTGTAACGTAGTTCTACTCTGGCTATTTTATTTATTCGTAATCATTATATCTTTCAGAGGGAAATAAAATGGATATGTTTCTTTTGAAGGAAATTGTATATATATTTATATTCAATAATTCATTACATTTTACATAATATGTAACAAATTAGATAAATTAAATAAAAAAAGGCGGTCTAAACGCAAATATGTCTTAGTAGCTACCTCAAGGTAGTTGCCGGCATGACTCTCAATACTCAGTTTAAATGTCGGTATGAATTCTAAGGCTGAGTTGCAGAAAGAAACCCTATATATGTGTCTATTTAAGATGTGGTGGAGTCGAATCAATACAAAGCCTTTGACACTTTTAATTGAAATCCAACTCACAATTTATGATATGTGCAAAACATGTGTGAATTAATATAGCGAAATTAGTTTGCGAGCTTGAAGTAAACACCAATCCCAATGTATAAAACCAGTTGGCGAACAATATAGCAGAACTACAGTCAGCCACACGTACTAACGCATTTCGAAATTTCATGATACTTCTCAGATAATAACAGAAAACTTACTAACCAAGATCAAACCGCATAGCAAAATTAGATATGCGGCTCTCACCTGTGGTAGTCTCGCATACGTTGTACTTTAATAGAAATGTCGGCTGCACAATTTTTATGCAGTCACGCACATTCACTGCTTTCAGCTTTGTCCACATATATAAATAGGTAGTACAATTGAAAAAGCAATAATTGCGTGGGTGGTAGTAGCAATTATTTAAATCCAATCTCATTGTATTTAACCAGTCGTCGAACAACAAAGCAAAACAATATATATTTTTTTTGAGAAAACACATTGAATAATGTATTACATTTTGCGTTATATGTAACAATCAAACAAAAGCAAGACAAAAAAATAATCCAAAATCAGCGTAAACAAAAAGAATAACATCAAGTGCACATAAAAAGTCTTGCTAAGTGATGTCACAAAAGAAAAGAAATGCAAATTGAAATGCAGTCACATTTACAAATATATATTCAAGCAATATTGTAGCCCACTTCGTATATTGTATAAAGCAATGCCAATTTAAATCCAACTCACCATTCATTATGTGTGTCAAACCTGTAAATGGTGCTCAATTGATGGTCTTAGAGAAAGGCTAAATATCAGATATGACTCCAGATAGCGAGAGTAGCTACATACCTTTCCCTCGACCTACACCAGTGAACATATTTTGTGAAGATAACTTCATTATTGCAGTTTTACACATTTGTAGCGGAGAATGTAGCGTCCTAATTTCCCACATTCCTACCCCAAATATATAGTAGTTAAAGGGCGTAATACCAGCTTCAGCTAAATGGGTCGCCAGTAAGCTCCAAATGAATGTGCGCGAGATATACGTTCCGATCATGCTGTCTTTCGTTTATCCTTCTGGTAATATCTGAACTAATTTATCACCATTTGCGTAACGGCATAAAATAATGTAGCCGTCATTTCCAGTCGTCTATTCACGTTTAAATAATAAGAGTGATAATTTAATGTATGGAAAAATTTGACTGCAATTATTGTCATGAAAATTCAAATTAAATTTAAAGAAAATGATAAAATTATACGCACGCATGCGATTGGCTCTCAGAGATAGCAACGGCTGTATGGACTGCGGAGTCGTCTGAATATTACTACCATGCATTGATACTCGAACACGTCATGGACTGAACTCCAATTTATATTACCTAGTCAAATGAAATCTCTTTTTTTACCAGATTGCACTATCATGAAGTTGATGAAAGCACTTCTCTTCCTCAACTCCTCCCTCCCCTGTCGTTAAATACTCTGCTATTCACAATTTCATCTACCTCCAAATAGCCTACCTTTGATTAGTTATTTCAATGGTCGAGCCTGTTGGTCTTTGTTGCCAAATAAATGTTTTATTATTATTATTATTATTATTATTATTATTATTATTATTATTATTATTATTATTATTATTATTATTATTATTATTATTATTATTATTATTATTATTATTATTATTATTATCATTATTATTATTATTATTATTATTATTATTATTATTATTATTATTATTATTATTATTATTATTATTATTATTATTATTATTATTATTATTATTATTATTATTATTTGTTAGGCAATCGGAGAGCGAAAGTTGGAAGGCTGTTCCTCACAGCACTTAATCTAGAAAGATATATACTTGAACGACTGATGAATCAAATATACCTGTTCCAAGTCGTCACCTTAAATATTATTTTATATCAGAACAAAGGCAATTGATGGAGAATTATATTTCATGATGATGTAATCGTTTACTAGAGAAAAATGTTAAAATGCAGCAGACCAAAATTACAATACCAGTCACGAACCGAGATACTCGAAAACTGAAAATAGCGCACAATTTAAAATTAAGTATTTAAACAAAGAATGTTCTGGAAAAATAAAAATAAAAAACACTTTTAAATAAAATTCGTTACAATCAGCTATGGTGGTTTAAATTTATCAGTCAATGTTATTTTACATAAGGCGGAGGATTTAACATCCTCCACACAGCCATTAATCTTTGAACTCAATAAAATCTGCCCAAGCGACATGTTGTCTGTTTTCAAAAATGATAAATCGAGGTTAGATCTGCAAGATGTCTATGAATTAAAGTATTTTTTAAAATTCTAACTCAAAGCATTGATAAAAGCGATGTAAATTGAAGTTTAAATTGAAAAAATAATATGTTGGCCAGTGATAGTAAAATGCATTTCAACGCAAATCAACTACATAAATATTTATTATTTAATGCAAATATATTTAAATAATTCGAATTAAACGGCGAAAACTTAATCTCTTGTTTAGATTTATTTGCATTTATTCCACAGACGTGCAATGTTCTTCCTGCTTTGGATACCTCTTAAAAACCTTATTAAACTTGAAATCATTTTAGGCTGCCGCTTTATATTTGTGTGTGTTAACCTCTGGTATTGTTTCAAAATAATTCTTTAATTTATTAAATTTACCTTGTAAATGCTAGTGTGCCGGGGTTTAACTCCCGCGAAACATTGAAATTCGTAGTCCAATAATGTCAGTATAACATACAAGATCGTCCATTCTTTCTGAAGATATAGGACTGTGTTAGCCTGATTGCACAACATGATCTGATGGTAGGACAATCTCCAGCAGTACTGAAGTGCAAACAGTACAAACAAATGAACGATAAATGCAGGTGGTCTTTGATAATAAGGATAACATTTATTAAACAAGGGTAGCCAACTCAGGCACCATATGGCTGATCATATTTTCTGGTTGTAACCATTTAACCTGTAAGATTAAAAAACTCAAATAGAAAGTTTTTAACAATTTCACCTTTTAAAGTTTTAAGAATTGGATTAATTTGCGCTTTTTCCATACTTTTCTATGAATAATAAATAATGTGCCATCAAAGAAATAAATTCTATTGCCACTTAGTTGGACATGTAAAACATTACCATTATCTATTATTCATTTTTCTTTGAATTATGCAAATTAATTTCGGAACAGCATTTAGAATAAGAAAAACATTTCGAAAGTGACATTGTTTAGCACTATACTTTCTTTACACTTTCGGCTGACATACAATTAAAACAAGATAGAACGCAGGAAAAGACACATCTGTCGTCTTTTTCTCAACTTTTTTTAATTAAATGCTTGCCAAAAATTATTTGTTAATGACCATTTTTAAAAACGTCAAACTTTCCAAACTTTTGTTGGATTTCGAATTTAATTTGGTTATGATAAAAAAAATTATTTATACATTGAAATTCCCCCCGCCCAATATTTCGTTTACTCTTTACTTTTGACTTTATACATGTCTGTATATATATATATATATATATATATATATATATATATATATATATATATATATATATATATATATATATATATATATATATATATATATATATATTATATTTATTTATATATATATATATATATATATATATATATATATATATATATATATATATATATATATATATATTGTGTCAACAATATCATATCTATGACTTATTTAATTTTAAACTTAACTTTGTCTAGGAGGTGTTTTGCTGTTTCAATGGCCACAGTTATTTACGAATTTTGTTAAAGTGAATAAACTTTCCGTCTCTAAAACACACGTTATTCGGTTGGGGCCCTGTTCGCGGCAAAATTCTGGACAGTACTTGAAGACATCCCAATAAAGACGTAATTGGTCTACTGCATGTAAATTCTTTATCAATTAATTTGTAAGCATTGTCAAAACATTTGGCAGATAGCGCTGCATCTATGATAAAAATATAGCATATTCATATTTGTGAACGTGCTACTAATTAAATCTGACATTCTGTAATATCAAATTCTGCCGGTTTTGTTTATTTGATTTTCACTACCCCAGAGAGCAAGATGTCTGGCTTTTAATGACAGGACAAAATTTATTGTTTACACACTTGGCTCGCTGAAAAGCAAGACCGGAGATATTATTTATTGGTATAAAAATGGAAATTGTTTTAAAAAGGTGGCTATTGTGGCTCACATGATGAATTGCTTGGCTGGTTGTGAAATATTCCCGCGCTCAAATATCCGTCGCGACAAATAAATAAAAATAAATGCATCGAATACCATAATTTGTCATTTTGTTTGTAAATTAAATTAGCGCACATCATATGATAAAATTGACTGGATCCATACCTTCTGTCTAGAATTTCCTCATCTACGTCCAACTACGGCAATACGCCCGTCATAACTTCAAAAGCAACATAAAATAGTGAACGTTTTTCAAATAAACTACTCCTATGATGCTAAGAAAATCAAAATGACATAAAACGTTTAATGCACCAGTGATTGCGTGTTAATTCTTTATATATATTAATTTGTAAACTTGGTCAATATATAGTGCAGAAAGCGTTGATACTATGATAAAGAAGTAACATATCTATATAAGTCAATTTTCTACTAATTGAATAAGCCGTTTTGTAAAATCAAATTCTGTTAGTATGGTTTATTTTAATTTTACTACTACAGATATCAAGAAAACTGTCTTTTAATTGAAGATCAATTTTTTTAGTTTAAACATTTGGCTCGCTAGAAAGCTTGACTGGTGAAAACTATTGGTTGTGGATTTGTCCGCATTTTTCCTGTCTGGGACAATTGGTAGAACTGTTAGGCCGGTAAAATATTGAATTCTGTACATTTTCAGGTGCTCTGAGTATTGGACTTGATTGATGGGTTCCCACGTGTCCGTTCTTTTTTAAGCTTCCAATCAGCTGATTGTCTGTAAGTGACGTTGGAAAAAGATTTTCCACTCTTCTTTTTCCAAATTTTCGGTATCTGATTTCCAGTCCCATCTTCAGGATTGACACAATACGCGCAGGAATAAAACACAACTTGTGGCAAATGTGGTATCCTTAATCAAGACAGATATATTTAATTTTTTTAATTTCAAAAGTATTGGTTATTGTCTTCCTGATATCCGGTCATCATACCTAGTCTCTAATATTCAGTTGAATACAAAAAATTATCCCTGTCCACCTCCCTGCACATAACCGCCTATAAACACATACGTGTATTCGACTTACGTGACATTTACCGAATAATTACAAGCAAACTTTATGGATTGGCATACAAGCCTATCCATGATGTCTGTGATTCTAATCGCTGTTCCGGACGCATAGAAAGATGAACAACATTTTGATTTCAATATTGCAGTAAGCATCAAATACCCCAGTTTGCCTAATCCCATCCTGTTTGAAATGGGCTATAGACAGAGAGAGAGAGGTTAATACAACTGTTGAAAGAATATATAAGATTATTCTATCGTTCGGACAAGACTGAATACGGAATCTACACGAAAGAAACATTTCTCAACCGAATAAACGTTAATAGTCATAACCTGTATAAATTAATTTCTTAACGGATATGTGTATCTATATTTAAGAAAATATTATGCAGAGACAAATATCAGAATGATTCTAAATATTCATATAAAATGTTGGGTGAACTCTCGTGGTTGTTTAAATGCGTACTTAGATATTCGTAATATATATGTAGAAGAATATTTTGATTTTTATATATAAGGTGTGAATAGCTCACATGGTTACTTATGTGGATTTCGATTTAAATTATCTATATATATATATATATATATATATATATATATATATATATATATATATATATATATATATATATATATAATAACAGTACATTTTCTAATTAGGAAGAAAGAAAATATTAATAACAAAGTGGATAAAGGCCATTTATTTCGTGAATACAAATCATCGCTATACAATCATACATATATATACATTTTGGGTTTTCAATTGATTATGTTAGCAAAGGCAATTAATCCAGTAGACCATTTTTGACCTTATTACTAGGTTTGAGGCTGGGGAGATTAACGCAAACAACAAAGAATATGTATCATGGTACGACTCTTATGGGCTGAAAATTTTTGGATGAAATTTAAATGTTCCAATAAGGACGAAATTGGTCTATTGGATAAATTGCCTCTGCTAACAAAGGCAATGTTTAATTTTCACTGGAAATATATATATATATATAATGGGTAAAATGCGTTATACTGGCTCCAACTGATGAGTCACCATTAAGCACGAAACGAATGTTCACGAGATTATACTTTCCGTTCCTGCTGTTCTGGGTTTTCCTTCTAGATTGCGCCGTCTTTTGCCCAAATTACGAATACTTTAGACCAATTAACCACTTATTGGAGCGTGAGGGACAAATTTAATTTCTTATATTGTGTACTGAATGGTTTCGCTAACCAAAGAAATTTAGCATACAACTGTACCATGGAAAGAAGAGGTAAAGTACATTTTTTAATATATTAGCACGAATTAATGCCCGATCCCTAGGTGTACATTCTAAACCTGCGATAAACAGCCAAAACTGAGTAAGAATAATGATTTTCTCCAATTCTAAACAATTTATTAAGTCTCGCATAACTTTTTTGGTAAATTTACAATTGCGGTTTAACCGTCCTACGCAGATCATGAATTGTCTGTTAAATAATATTTAATATTAAAAAAGCCGAAGCAATTAATAGGACGTCGGAATCAATTTGGGAGCCTAGAGTAAAGATTGTTTCATCAGTAAGGAGTATTTGAACAATATTGCGCCAAGAATATTATTGTGCGGTCTGGATTACATAAACATTCACCAAACTAAGGATATTCGTTTCTATAATATATAGACATTTGGTAATATATTTCTAAAAATACATTAATGCGGAAATCCTTATTTCTTAACGATTAGAGAACTAAACGGTACTTATTTATATTTGTTTACTTTATCGATTTTTTTATTGAAATGAAATTGAATTATTTGTCTCAATTCTTACGCCATGTACACAAAAATATGTAAATTTTGAAGTTCTCATAATATACAATGGTATTTATCATTGTTTACTTTATGGATGTTTATTTTGTAAACGAAAATCCTTTAATTTTTCCTAAATTGTTTACCTTGTAAACAAATAGGCAGTAAAGTTGACAGGTGTGTGTATCAAGTTTAATTATAATTATTTTCTACGAGTCAATAGACAAATACTATAACTGCAAAGAGCGAGTGCAATAGATTTGTTTTGACTGCATTTGCATATCTGACATTTGAAAAAAAATTATTTACTTGGTTATCAAATATCTTGTCACTTGTGGCATTACTTTCACTTATTCAAAATGCTTTGTTACAGAAGCTGCTTTACTCGACTATCCAAAAAGGCTACCATGTTTGCAAAGAAATGTCAGTGTGTCGTCAAAGCGAGTAGGTCGTTTGCGGCCAGACCGCTGACGAAGCAAAACACAAACAATGTTATCAAGAATGGCGCGACAAAGGAAACCAAAAAGAGACATCCACAAAATAATCAACAAGCTACAAAACAAAGAGCAAAAGATGAAAACAGTTCGACAAATTGTGTAACCAAATCGACAGCTACCAAAGTTATGCCAGAGCAGTTGTTGAAGGAAACTTATGTATATACTTTGCAAGATGATGAACCACCTTTCGCAAAAGAAGACAAAACGCAAACTGATGAAGAGGCAGCAGTTCATATGCCTGCGGATAAAAATGCAATTCCGATTGGACAGTTAGAAATAGTTTCCACTAATGCGGAGATGAATCAGGCAAACAGAGGTGCAGAACAAAAAAATATGGCGAAATTTTGCGCAAATGCTGCCAAAAAGTTTGACAAACTCTCTGCAGTTCGAGATTTATTTAAGGCCAATGAAAAATGCTACTGTGCAATTAATTGGGCTAAAGTATGCCAATATTTCAAAGCGGTTAGATGTTCTTCTAGCAAATGGTGAGATAGATCAAACTGAAAGAAAATTAGCACAAAAAGTGCTTTATAAAAGTTGCGCATATGCTATACACCTGTCTACAAAACTGATGACATATCGATGTCTGTATGAAGCTTAAGGAAATTCTACTCTGAAATTAATTTTGGCAAATTATGCAAATTCTCAGCAGCGGTTAGATGTTCTTTTTGCAAATGGCGAAATAGATCAGACTAAAAGAGATGAAGACCAAAAACAGTTACAGTTATATAGCGAAAATGCCGTACACCCGTTTCAGGAGCTCGTGACCAATTTTTATATATAACGGGAACTTTAAAGCGGCAACAATGTAAGTAATTGAGTATGGGTTTGCTAATGGTCAAGACGTCTGTAAATGTATATATAAATTAATAAATTTTCTTCTTTATTGTTTTATTTATTTTTATACACAATACATGTAAAGTTCTTTAATTTTTTGTTAAATTTCACATAGTTATATAATTGATTTCTTTGCGCAAATGGCCAATTTTTACGCGAGAAGTATAGTAAAAGAATATTTAGCATCGCGCTAAGAACAGATGGACGCTAATAAATAGACATATCTTATCGAACTATATATAATTACAAATGTATATAATTTTGATTATATGGATACTAGAATATGCCACCGCTACTTGAAATCCAGTGCAAGAAGGGTTTCCAAATAAGCTAGACGCTCTACGAAGAAAAGTTGTCAAACATATTAGATCTGTGTCCTAAACCATATTCGCCAGCCGAATACAGTTTCTACCACTGCAAACAATATTGTTTCGGAAGATGTGCTATTGCATAAAAGTATTCAACTTAAATCAGTTGACTGATGTCAACTTGAATCAAATAATTAAGATTAATGAATTTGGAACTAGAGATGGATTTTTGGGTGTCTGTCCTTCTTTGGTGGGAAATGTTGGGGAGTAGTCATTTTTCTTTTTAAAAATTTAAAAGATTTTTCAAATAATTATTATTATCAAGGTTGCGGTCTTGTTATAAACACCTGACCTATTAATTATGGAGCTCATATGGCATCCATTGAGACCAAAAGTTCCAACTTAGCATCACCAATCTATTTTTAGTGAACAGACACCACACTACATGGGGAGTGGTATTGAAATAAACATTTATATAAGTAAACGAACTTTGGTTGCGCGAGCGCAGATAACAATTATTACAATCAAAATTGGAGTCTTGGTATAAACACCTGACCAATTACTTACTAACACATGTCAGTATAAACTAAGAATTATACAGTGTGGAAAAGGCAATTCATCCAGTAGACGGGTTTCGTCCTTATAGGGAACTCATCATGAACTGGCCAGAATTTGCCGCGCACAGGACTCGAACCTGGGCACGTCTGCTTCGGAATCCGGTGCTATAACTACTGAGCCATCCTGCCCCAAACTATACTGCACACAATTTGCAGTTATACACTAACTTATGTAACTTGGTTAGTCTATTTTTCCTTTAGGTGGAACTCATATGGCTTCCATTTATACCCAAAGTTCCAACTAACCATCCCCAATCTGTCATTACTGGACAGTCACCACACTACACAGGAAAGTGTTATTGAAATGAACATTTATTTAATTAAACAAACATTGGTTGCGCGGGAGGTAATAAAAATTATTTTAATGAAGGTTGTGGTCTTTATATAAACACCTGACCCAATTATTTACATATGTCAGTATAAACTAAGAATTGCATAGTGTAAAAAAGGCAATTCATCTATTAGACCGGTTTCGTCCTTATTGGGAAGTCATCAGGTACTGGCCAGAATTTGCAACGGACACAACTCGAACCTGGGCACGTCTGCCTAGGAATCTCGTGCTCTAACCAATGAGCCATCCTGCCGCATACAACAATGCGCACAATTTTCAGTTATATACTAACTAATGTAACTTGGTTAGTCTATTTTTCCTTTAGGTGGAGCTCATATGACATCCATTGAGACCAAAAGTTCCAACTTACCATCACCAATCTATTTTTAGTGAACAGACACCACACTACATGGGGAGTGGTATTGAAATAAACATTTATATAAGTAAACGAACTTTGGTTGCGCGAGCGCAGATAACAATTATTACAATCAAAATTGGAGTCTTGGTATAAACACCTGACCCATTACTTACTTACACATGTCAGTATAAACTAAGAATTGTATAGTGTGGAAAAGGCAATTCATCCAGTAGACCGGTTCGTCCTTATTGGAAACTCATCATGTACTGGTCAGAATTTGCCGAGTACAGGACTCGAACCTGGGCACGTCTGCTTCGGAATCCGGTGCCATAACTACTGAGCCATCCTGCCGCAAACTACACTGCACACAATTTTCAGTTATACACTAACTAATGTAACTTGGTTAGTCTATTTTTCCTTTAGGTGGAACTCATATGGCTTCCATTTATACACAAAGTTCCATCTAACCATCCCCAATCTGTCATTACTGGACAGTCACCACACTACACAGGAAAGTGTTATTGATATGAACATTTATTTAATTAAACAAACATTGGTTGGTGCGGAGGTAATAAAAATTATTTTAAATGAAGGTTGTGGTCTTTATATAAACACCTGACCCAATTACTTACACATGTCAGTATAAACTAAGAATTGTATAGTGTGGAAAAGGCAATTCATCCAGTAGACCGGTTTCGACCTTATTGGGAACTCATCATGTACTGGCCAGAATGTGCCGCGGACAGGATTCCAACCTGGACACGTCTACTTTTGAATGTGCTGCTCTAACCACTGAGCTATCCTGCCGCGGACTACACTGCACACAGTTTTCAGATTTATACTAAAAAATGTTAGTTGGTTAGTCTATTTTTCCTTTAGGTGGAACTCATATGGCATCCATTTAGACACAAAGTTCCAACTAACCATCCCCAATCTGTCATTTCTGAACAGACACCACACTACATGGGGAAGTGGCAGTGCTGCGTAAGGAAATATATCATTTAAAACAATGTATAACACAAATCACTTCAACAGAGCCATATGCTCTGGCTACGTTCGACATCAGTTCTCACATCTGTTAGTTATCGTTACATTACTTTATGGAGTATATAACAGTTATATCTCCTTTATTGTGGGCATCGAGTGTACGATGAATAATGCACAAGGCATTACGTTGATAGTAATAAACTAGGCCATTTGGATAAAAACATGGCTAAACATAGCATGATAAAAGGTATATGTTGATTTTAACTTGCATTTCGTCTTTACTGGTGACTCTTAAATAGTGGTCAGAACAAAGATTTATACGCAATATATATTTTGGGAAGGTATGTTAAATACTCAGTGTAGTCCCGCGTACCTATGTGTATCCAATCAGTAAATGAATTAATTTTATTTAACGTTTTGACGATACGACTTCAAATTTATACCACTGTATACGAAATTTAACACTATTTTGGAGTTCTTAACCAAAGAATTTGAAGAAAGGTCAAGTTTAAAAAATAGTGAGGACAACAATTAACAAGATACTCTTACTACTGCAGTAAAGCCATATACTTACTTTACTTTACTTTACTGCAGCTGACTCCTTTTTGAGGTTAAGCCGGCTCCAATGACATTTCATGGAGTTTCTTGGGAATTTTGTACAAGTAGTGTCCGCTCACCAATCGGCTTTTTGATCGAGAACGCACCTCTAGCCCTTGCACATCAAAGCGCAGTCTGCAAAGTAAAGCCATATACTGTAACGTAGCTCTACTCTGGCTATTTTATTTAGTCGTAATCATTATGTCATTCAGAGGGAAATAAAATGGATATGTTTCTTTTGAAGGAAATTGTATATATATTTATATTCAATAATTTATTACATTTTACATAATATGTAACAAATTAGCTAAATTAAATAAACAAGTCGGTCTAAACGCAAATATGTCTTAGTAGCTACCTCAAGGTAGTTGCCGGCACGACTCTCAATACTCAGTATAAATGTCGGTATGAATTCTAAGGCTGAGTTGCAGAAAGAAACCCTATATATGTGTCTATTTAAGATGTGGTGGAGTCGAATCAATACAAAGCCTTTGACACTTTTAATTGAAATCCAACTCACAATTTATGATATGTGCAAAACATGTGTGAATTAATATAGCGAAATTAGTTTGCGAGCTTGAAGTAAACACCAATCCCAATGTATAAAACCAGTTGGCGAACAATATAGCAGAACTACAGTCAGCCACACGTACTAACGCATTTCGAAATTTCATGATACTTCTCAGATAATAACAGAAAACTTACTAACCAAGATCAAACCGCATAGCAAAATTAGATATGCGGCTCTCACCTGTGGTAGTCTCGCATACGTTGTACTTTAATAGAAATGTCGGCTGCACAATTTTTATGCAGTCACGCACATTCACTGCTTTCAGCTTTGTCCACATATATAAATAGGTAGTACAATTGAAAAAGCAATGATTGCGTTGGTGGTAGTAGCAATTATTTAAATCCAAACTCATTTTATTTAACCAGTCGTCGAACAACAAAGCAAAGCAAAATATCTTTTTTTAAGAATAATGTATTACATTTTGCGTCATGAAGTTGATGAAAGCACTTCTCTTTCTGAACTCCTCCCTCCCCTGTCGTTAAATACTCTGCTATTCACAATTTCATCTACCTCCAAATAGCCTACCTTTGATTAGTTATTTCAATGGTCGAGCCTGTTGGTCTTTGTTGCCAAATAAATGTTTTATTATTATTATTATTATTATTATTATTATTATTATTATTATTATTATTATTATTATTATTATTATTATTATTATTATCTTCATAAGATGTGTCGTTTAGCTCCGACCAAGACTAGAAAAGCTAAAACCAAATGCTATGTGTCCTCAGGTCTAAAATCGGCTTCGCATGTGTATATAACTAATGAAAATAGGTAGATCTGCCTGACACCATTTTATAAAGGACCATACAAGTTCAAGAGGATGACTGACAAGAATGTCATCATAGAAATGAATGGCATTAAGGATTGTGTTACGTTGGAGCGTTGCATTCCGCAGTTTATCTGGATCGACAGTATCACTGAATTAACAGATGCGTCGAATGACCGTCGTTCTATGGGCGAATCTGATATATGCATTCCCAGCATACAGACACATAATGAAATGCAGAATTCAGAAGACGTGTTGTCTAATATAGTAAAATCTTATTCTACTAATTCACAGCATGAAAACTATTTTTCAATATCTGATGATTTGGAAGAACCAGTGAATATTGTATCGGGCGAGATGACGACTTCAGGGGCGCCATTATGCACAACTCGTTCTGGAAGAGTGCCACATCAGCCCTAGAACTATGAATACGTCTATTATTAGCCCTCTTTTTTGAGAACGTGGTGTACGTGGAGGATGTTAAATCCTCCGCTTTATGCAAAATAACATTGACTGATAAATTTAAACCGCCATGGCTGATTTTAACGAATTTTATTTAAAAAGAATTTTTTCTTTTTATTTTCCAGAACATTCTTTGTTTAAATACTTGATTTTGAATTGTGCGCCATTTTAATATATTCCAGTATCTCGCTCCTTGACTGGTCTTATTTATTATGGTCTGCTGCATTTTAACAATTTTCTCTAGTAAACGAATACATTACATCAAATATATTACTCCATCAATTGCTTTTGTTCTAATATAATATAATATCGAAAAGAATCGTTCTGGAACAGGTAATGTGAGTCATTCTGTTGTTCACGTATACCTCTTTCCAGATTATTTGTTCGGGAGAAATACGCTCCTACTTTCGCATTCCGATCGCCTAACATTAAGTGTCGATTTAATTTTTATACCATTTAGACATGGAGACCGATATTAAATTTGAGGACACAAGTAGGTTAGTGCAGGACATCGCGGACTTGAACATAGGAGATACAAAATTAGAAAATGTACAATATAAAAAGATATCACATCACATATATATGAGCAATTAGTTGTACTGTATAATTTATCAGCATCAGAAAGTTCAGCTGTAAAGAGTGATAGATTCTTCATCAAAATTAGAAAAATTTAATACATTATTCAAGTGTAACATTATGCAAAAAAGGGAACCATGACTAATAATTGATTGTATGTATTGTTGATTAACATGATATGTGATGCATAACGTTGCAGTTTTAATAGTACAAAACTTGAAGATAGAATCTCGAGAAGTTATGCTGCTGAAAAACAATTAATCCTGTCTTTATTTAACCACGAGAAAGTATTATCATAATCAAAATTAAAAATATCAGCAGGATTGAACACTTTTTCTAGTTTGGTAGATAAAAATTTAAGAGACATTTTAGATGGGTTTGTAACTAGGGATGCTTGTTGAATGATTTTTGACTTCCAGCAAAATTTGGATTTTATTCTTTACCATTCACCTCATGAGTAAATCAAAAAGAAGTCTAAAAACTGATTTAAAAATTCTTAAAAGTGCAAATCGACGACAGAGATTAGAAAACACGTCACATTTATGACAATGTTACCATCTGCTCTCTTTGAATCCTATGCAGATCCCTTATGATAAAGTAAGACGAGGTTATATATAAACACTTTGATGAAATTGAAAGTATAATGAAAGAGTTAGAAACAAAAATACAAGCGGGAATTAAAGGAACGGCGATCCTTATGAGTTACTTCGATTATAATTATAAGA
The DNA here is from genome assembly GCA_029291075.1 of Eudiplozoon nipponicum. Lineage (NCBI taxonomy): Eukaryota > Metazoa > Platyhelminthes > Monogenea > Mazocraeidea > Diplozoidae > Eudiplozoon > Eudiplozoon nipponicum. The sequence continues at coordinate 37,452 of JAQBSW010000723.1, read as the reverse complement.
TGTTTAAACAACTAGTTAATACAGAACTGTATTTAAAAAATAAAGAATCTACAGATAAGTTACAGGGAGAATGAAAATTATTTTTTAATAGCACACAGCTTTCATTAAAGCACATGGAAACTTTCTTATACAAAAATATACAGTTTTGAAAAGAGTGGTGATTGCTTGGTAATATCGGTTTTGCAAATATCCGAGTGATCCAGACTTCTACAAGCGAATCAATATCGTCTTTGTGGTAGCTGGGTGCCGATTCGTCCCTTTCCTTCGAAGGATTCAACATCGTTCATACTTATCACTGGAAAAAAGTAAGGGTTGCATCTTTATTGACTGGCCTCATTCCTGCAGTTATTATGAACAAGTTTGAAGCCTTCGAAGTTAAAAAATATTAGCACCCAGCCGCACTGAGGACGATCTTGACGCGTATTTGTAAATTGGGATCAATCGAATCTTAGAGAACGTGATATTGCAAAGCGACAATCCAAGAATGTATATCGTGGATACTCTAGTTGTGTTGCTCGTACTGCGCAATCATTCAAGAACTCTCTGGCCGTTATCTCTATCGTCAAATAGTCTCCAACATAGATTGTATCCAAAATAATCATGTAATCAAATTATGTCACGAAACTGATCTAATTTTTTTAAAGTGCAAATCGACGACAGGGATAAGGCAACGCTACACTTTTCTGAACATCTAACCATCTGCTCTTTTTCTATACCATGTAGATTTCTTATGATAATAATAAGACGACTTTAGTTATAAACCCTTTGATTAAATTGAACGTATCATGAAAGATTTAACAACCAAAATACGCGCAGGCAAAAAGGAACGACGATCCTTAAGCATTAACCTGATTTTAATTATAAGATTTTTTTAACCAACTAGATAATAAAAAAGTATATTAAATAATAAATAAAGAATCAACAGATAAGTTACCACGAAAGGTGAAATTTATTTTCAATAATACGTTTGCTAAAGCCTTATTTCATTAAGGCACATGGAAACTTCCTAATACAAAAATATACAGTTTTGCAAAGATTGAATAATTCAGAACAGAAGTATAAAGAAGTTACATCATTGACAGTTAATGCGAACGATTTACACGCCTGGGTGGTCGCTTCGTATAATCAGTTTTACAATTTTCAAATAGTGTCCACGACAAATTCTGTACAGTACTTGAATTGTTTTCAAGAAAGACCAATCCAGTTTGCTGGATGAAGTGCCTTCGTAAATTCTTCGATGTCTATTTTATAATGACAAATGTATTCTTGATGAAATTGGTGTTTGTATCAAGCTTAATAAATTTATTTAGATAATTGTTATCACCACGCATGCAACAAATGATCATATAGCCAAAAGATTCGTCTAAAAGTGTTTGGTAAATTAACGTTATTACTATGCTTAGGCTATAATTTGTTAAACTATGAAAATCATATTTTGTGCAATATATGATTACTGTGGAACGTATCCGAATTGGTTTATTTGTTATTTCACATTAGTTTATGTTTGTTTTCCAAATGTTATTTTTGGTTAAATGTAGGAGGAATTTTTTTTAAATTTTAGCTACATTTCTTATAAATGGAGATTTCTTCAAGCAGATAGTTACCTATTTTAATGAGATTTCCATAATGTTTTGCTTATTTAAATAAATATGTAACAGTCTGTGGTGATGTACTGAGAAATGCGAGCAAGTAACGTGAGGAAAAATAGCATTATCTTCAAGAACCAAAGAGTATTTGATATAGCATAAAATAAGATTGCGCTTAACATATCTAATTGCTACAGAGGGAAGATGCGAAGTATAGGGCAATTCTCTCATATATTCTTCTTCGAAAATTTTTAAAATACGATTTATCCCAAATTGTGTAACTGATAGGATACAAATAAAATTAGATGCTGCTAGAAATGAAGTTAATCGTGAGTTTTGCATAAGATTAATGTCAGAATTGCATAAAATCTTAGATAAAAAAATTATGAACTAATTATAGATATATTTAAATGTATACAGTTGTTGCTCTCTCGCTCAACTGCTTTTAAATGATTTTAATTGCCAATAGAATGTACTAATAAATATTATATTTTTTGAAAGGATAAGAATAAAATCTGGCATGAAAAAAAAGAAAATTTTGCATTATAATCCTTATTTTCAGAAATGTTAAGGTTTTTGTCGAATTAAGTTCTTTATTTATTTTCCACAAAGTTTAATATAGAAAAAATACATATAATAATTGTTGGTCTAATTGCTGTCATCCCGATGGAATGTCGGCCTACGACAGAGATGGTTATGAAAGCGGTATAATTATCTGGCACCTTCTCGTGAGATATAAAGTATGATCATGATTATATGTGCATGTTGTAATATTTTTATCTGTTTAAAGAATCCCAATTTTATCGTTTGCCTCAGTTTATGCAAAGCAATATATTATATTATGCCTTTCTATTTATAGCCTCACAAGAGATTTGCCTAATATTAATGTTTAAATTTCGGTTCTTATCTAGTTAACGGTTTACCCTTGGTGCTGAAAGAAAGCAATTTTTCAATGTGCGTAAACAAGTCACATTGGTTATACCAAAATTAAAAAATAGAAAAAGGACAAAAGCCTGATTCAATTTTTAGTAAATTCACAAATACGCATAAGCTATTTTTTCATAGTACCAACGCCATCTGCCACATATTATGGTGGATTCGTTTATTTTCAATATTGCTAATCAGCAGTTCGCAGCTACTTTCCAAAAACTGAAAGATTGGACCGTCCAGATTTAAAAACCGATAAAAATTCTAAAGTGAAATACGATACAATATATTGTAGGAGGTTTTGTAGCTAGTGTAAGAGGTTTTGCGTGGTAGCTATCTATTCAGTGGTGCTATACAATTCCAACATATGCCTGGTAGCTGCTGTTGAGATCCGTCCTTATGATTAGTCCTCGACCGTTTCCGGATGGGTGATGTGAGAAAACTATGTCGAATCATCATATCTATATTGTACACAATGTTGCAAAGAAAAAACTAAATTCACTGTTGAACAAAATGATATATTGTCAAAACGAGTAATAATCAATTCACAGTTTAACAAGCGTCTGAATCGTGATGGATACATGTAAATGATTGAAAATATATGATGATATAAATAAAGTCACTGGTAAATATTGTCATTGATAATTGATGGATAAAAATCGTGTAATAACAGTTTTAAAAAACATCACAAATAATTATTCCACTGTTTCCTAGGTTTCTAAATTGATTAAGTTATAGCAATCCATTGAACTATAGAATTTGTGAATGTGATTGAGGAACATCTGACATACTGATGCGTGATATCATATCTGAATGGAAAGAAAAACTATCGATCCACATATGCACTATAATCCACCGCATGCTCACAGCAGATTGCGCGCGGGCGTGTCTATTTATTAAACAAAACCCTATTAATTACAAATAAAATTGCAGTTCAAGAAATCTTAATTAAACCTGCTTAAAATTAACAGAGATTGTTTCTAATATCACAGTTAAGAGAAATATTGTGTAAAAATAGAGTTAGATAATTTGACCTTAAAGAACACTATATTTTTAAAAAAATTGAAAATCGTTGGTTTGTAACACGGAGCTGCGTGTTACATACACACCCCCGCCCCAGACCAATGAAAATTAGTACACAATGAAGGGGGCTAAACATATAGGAGGTGTTATGGCTCTGCCGTAACGTGTAACCACTGATATTGGCTCTGTCGAGACTGATTCTGGTTCCTCTATATCTCGCGGCGGCGTGACGGTGTCAGTTGGTTCGGTTGTTGGTGAGATGTCGGGCGATCGGTCTGTCGGCAGCAAAACTGTCTGGAGGTGGAATCGTCTTTTCTTCACCGCCTGATATATCAACATCGCGGAATAGCGGGTCATTTTAATCAACGTCAGCCGGGGATAATCTTTGTTTGGAGATAGCTTCAGCTTTGCCATTAATCTCCAAAATGATGTAATTCTGACGTCGATCTAACACACGATATGGACCGCGCTTCGGTTTGGCTAGAATCCTGTTATCCATGTCGTTGTTGACAAAGAACCATTTGCAGTAATCAAAATCTTTGCTTGTATATATTGGACCATTTTGCTGACGTATAGGACAGATCGGCCGGGTCTGAGCCTTATACCGTAGGTAACTGCGAAGTGGAAACAGAAGTGCCGGATCTTTCAACGTTATCGCAGTTTCAGAGTGTGATCGGACTAGTACGCCAGGCAGTCGCAGACATTCGCCAAGTACCATTTCAGCGGAACCACATTTGATCGGCTCTCGAGGTCTTGTAAGCATTGATAGGAGTACTTTCGGTAAAGCCACAATCCAACTTTCTTCTGGGCTGGCCTTGATCTCCGCTTTCAGTTTCCGGTGGGGCCTTTTGACGAAACCATTTGCTCTCGGATTTCGAGCCACGGTCATGGAATGTTTGTCACCATAGTATTTCAGTAGGGCTGCCATCGGTTTTTATTTCAGCTGGGGCACCAAACCCAGCGAACAAATTGAGCGTTAAAGCATAACTGACAGAGTCTTGCTTCATGTCTGGCAGGAATATGGCCTCATAACATCAAGTAGTGCGATCCCGTATTGACAGTAGATATCGCATATTGTTCACGGCAGGTAAGGTTACCAGATCATCGTGTATGTACGTGAACCGGACTTTGGGCACTTCGATGACTTGTGGCGCCGTTTTGGTGTGTCTCGTCACTTTGCATCTCTGACATTCTTGACATTGTTTTGACCACGTCTTGACATCTCGCCGCATGCCATGCCAAAAAACGTTCTGAATCGAATTACCTCTAAGGCTTTGCCAGATGGGTGGCTCATTGAATGTTAGACCTCGAAGATCTTGTGACGGAGTTTTTCAGGTATAAACGGCCGAGGGTCGACGCCAGTTATTTCACACTGCAGCAGAGTTCCATCATAATCAAATTTTTTAGGCGATTGACATCAAATGTCCAAAGTGATGGATGATCTTAAGGAGCTGCTTGCAATTCCTGAGTGCTTATAGGTGAAGGACACAAGATAGAGGCACAGAGTTGTGCAGAACGGCTTAGGCAGTTTGCGATCACGTTTTCTGATCCATTGACATGAGTGACTTCATATTCGTACTCGTGTATTCGTGTAAGTTGTGAGTTGACACATCGTGAATATAAATACTCCTTCTTTCCTCTGGGCATCGGGAGTAGAAGGAGTTGGTATGTGTAGATCTTGCACTTTCGGCCATCGAGATAAGTGTTGAATTTTAGGATTGACCGGTAGATTGCGAGTAACTCTATCCCTAATGTATCATATCGCGACTCGCGAGGTTGTAGTTTTTTCGAGTAGAATGCGATAGGTCGGTGTATGCCATTGATGGACACTTGAAGTACTGCGCCTATGGCAACGTCAGATGCGTCAGTGATCAAATCAAAAGGTTGAGACCAATCAGGAGAATGTGGCATGATGGCTATGTATAAGGCCCTTTTGCCATCCTCGTAAGCCTGCTGGTCGTCCACGTTGAGCTGAATCAGTTGTGATTTCTTGACAAAACGGCTTTCTGGCACGAGATATTTGTGAAGAGGTGCCTGAATCTTGGCAAGGCAGAGTAGGAATCGAGAATAGTAGTTCATCTTACCCAAGAATCGTCGTAATGCTCGAACGATGGTTGGAGGCTGTAAATCTTGAACAGCACAAACCTTAGCTGGTATAGGAGTCATGTCTTTTTCAGAAAATTGATGACCGAGGAATTCAATTGATTTTTGTGCAAAGACACATTTGTTGCCATGAGGTCGGAGGCCATAGTCTTCTACATGTGTGAGTAGAATATCAATATGCTGTATATGTTCGGACATTGAAATGGAGAATACCAGGATGTCGTCTAAGTTGAGAATTACAAATGATAGACCATCTAGTATTTCGTCCATAACGCGTTGGAAGGTTTGCGAAGCATTCTTGAGATCGAAAGGCATATAATGGTATTCGTGAGTGCCACCTCCAGTGAATCTGAGTGCAGTATATGACACGGAGTCTTTGTCCATCGGTACTTGATAGTAGGCTTTCACTAGGTCAAGTTTTGAATACACAGCATAACCAAAAGCAAATCTGAGTAGGTGAGCTGGATTTGGAAGGATGTACGAATCAGTCTGTGTGCAATAATTAAGAATACGAATGTTGCTGGTTCATTCTTTGTTACCACTACCACAGGCGACGCATAAGGCTAGCTGAATCGTGTACAGATGCTCTGTTGACGTAGCATGGCGAATTCTTGTTCGGCGGCTTTATGTCTGTGTGGTGCTAATGGACGTGCTATGGAGGATGAGCAAGTGGTTTCGATAAGATGATACGATTGGCTGTGATGGCACGCTTCCTTTTGAGATCGGGCATAAAGGAGATATGTTTGAATATCTCTTCATGTCGTTTCAGAACATCTTCCAGTTGTGGTTCATGAGGAACTGGAGGAATTAGCTGTATGGATGAGACTGCTTCGGCGCGAGTCGTATGATTTAGCGCTAATGAAAGCAACTGATTGTCTGCCGTGCGTATCTCTCGTGGTCTTGGAAGAGTGGTATGGTCGAAGTGTTCGAGAAAGTCCCGTCCAATGATGTTTATTTTCGTTTTGGCAATGATGAAAAGAATATTGAAACATCTTTTTAAGTTAGAGAACGAGAACTCGTACCCCAAACGTCGCTATATTGAAGCCATTAGCGCAGGTAATATTGCTGGTGTCGACTGGGTGGGTAGGTTCAAAACAATTGTGGCGTAGTAAGCTTACATCTGATCCCGTGTCTATGAGAAATAATTCGCTAGAGTTTGCTTCACGAATGGAAAGCATGTCGATAGTGGCAACTGACTATATGACTGGTTGCTGGAATTTGAGCGTTTGAAGCATGACTTGACTGGAACCGTCGTTGTAAATACAATAGTTTTATTGTACTTTATCGCGAAAGCAACGTGCTTTGAGCCATCATACATGGAGCGGCCAACGATCTTGGAGTGATCCCCCTCTACTGCCGCAGAGGAGCCTGATCTAAGCAGTTTTCCGAAACTTCTATGGGTGGATCCTCCTGAGTTGTTAAATGTGACCGCCATCACTGGAACGTCTCGTCCGTACGCGGGAATGTGCAGCCGTTTCTAAGGCAATAGCGTGTGGAGCGGCCATAGCTGCGGTGATTCGGTCACCTCTCCGCCGGTAACTGTGGAACTGTGGACCGGCCTCTCGATGTCGACCACCTGGCGCTATTCCGGGACGGTGTTCGACGTTGGTCACGCCTGCTCTGGTCGCGTCTATTATGGACGGCATCGATTGAGGCCGAATTTGGCCTGACGGTGAGATTCTCGAGCAGGCTGATGAGGCGCTCATTGGTGACATTTGTTCCGGCTGATGATGCGGTGGGATGGGATTCGGTGAGTCGTGAGTTGATGTAACCTTTCTCGTTGGCAGGTGAGCTGTAGGGGTGTTTTTTTCCACCACTTGTCTAGACGTGCCGGCAGAACGTCTTCTTGCACTTCATCATATTCGCGCAGGAACGTGGACATCTCTTTGAGTGCTGGAGAGAGCTTCTGTATGAACAGTCGCATTAAGATTTTCTTGGGCAGGTTGAATTTCTAGGCTAAATAGCTCAGAAGGCTTGCGTCTACCTAGGGACATCTGGTTCATCAATTCTGAAAGCCTGCCTTGTCCATCTGGTGTCAAGCGCTGCTTGACCGCGCGTTGCAGTATCTGCCATGGCTGCGCACATGTTCCCTCAGTGTATTGATGCAGAATATCTTTTAATCCGCGTCTAAAAGACATTAGGATTGTCTCCCAAATCCTCAAAAATATTGAACCCTCGTCTGTTATATTAGACACCTTGGCCAATAAAGTAACCTTTTCGACCCACTTGTCAAGGTAGTCTGGATCAAATTGGCATATTTTGTACTGTGTCCATGTGTTGGTGCGGTCTGTTGCTGGGCTCACCTCCGGGCTTCCTGCATTTCCTGAACTGGACGTCATCTTATGTGATTGAGAGTTGTCGAGAATAGATGGCAGTGTAACATCGTCCACACCTGTCATCGTGCGGCTGTCTTCGAGCATTGTGATCTCGAGAGGGTGTTTTTCTGTGATATGTGTCTTAGAATTTACTTTCCTTTGTGGCATTCATCCAAAGTGCTTGAAGTTCTCAAAATCTAGATGCTGATTAATTCTTTGCTGGCTGTGATTTCGACGAAACGGGGCAACATTTATGTAGGAACTTTTTTAGCTAATGTAAGAGATTTTGCGGGGTAGCTATCTATTCAGTGATGCTATACCATTCCTAAATATGCCTAGTAGCTGCTGTTGAGATCCGTGCTTATGATAAGTCCCCGACAGTTTCCCGATGGGTGACGTGAGAAGGCTAAGTCGAATCGTCATACTATATTGTACACAATGTTGCAAAGAAAAAACTAAATTCACTGTTAAACAAAACGGACCGTGATCTAGACGGCAACAAAACGATATATTGTCAACACGAGTAATTTTCAATTCACAGTTAAACAGACGTCTGAATCGTAATGACTACATGTAAATAATTGAAAATATATGATGATATAAATAAATTCACTGGTAAATATTGTCACTGATAATTGACGGATAAAAATCGTGTAAAAACAGTCTTGAAAAACATCATAAATAAATATTCCACCGTTTGCTAGATTTTAAATTGATTAAGTTATAATAATCCATTGAACTATAGAATTTGTGAATGTGATTGAGGAACATCTGATGTCTTGAAGCGCAAAATCATGTCTGAATGCAATGAAAACCTATCGATCCACATACGATCCACCGCATGCTCCCTGCGTATTGCGCGCGGGTGAGTCTATTTATTAAACGAAACCCTATTAATTACAATTACAATTGCAGTTCAAGAAATCTCAATTAAAAGTGTTTGAAACTAACAAAGATTGTTTCTAAAAACACAGATAAGAGAAATATTGTGTAAAAACAAAGTTAGATTATTTGACCTTAAAGAACACTATATTTGTCAAAATTGAATATCGTTGGGTTGTAACGCACAGCCGCGTGTTACAATCTAATGGCCTTCTTTGAAAATGGTTGCGCCTCTTTTTAAATAATAAACTCACAAGAAACACGTTTATAGGACCAGAAAAAAGCGAAATAAATAAATATTGAAAAAAATAAGCCCTATTTTCTCGCACATGCATAGGTGATGGAGCATTTTCAAGATAGACAAAGTACAGAGTGATTTTGCAAGTTCAAATAACGTGTTTGTTCGTTAAACAGAAATGGATGTATGCAATTTACTAGTTTTCACTTAGTTTAAATTCACTCCAAATTTAAATTTTCTGCTAGTTTTTTATTTCAATCTTTTCATATTTTAGTTCTTAGATATTTAAGCAGAGAATGACAAGGAATCGGTTCTTCTATTTGATAAAATTTCAGTCTGTCTCTGCACATATAAAGGGGTACTTTGAAATATTTTTGAGTTAAATGAACATTTTTTAAATAGAAAAGAATGACATAGCAGAAAATTCTGTTTCAGCGATTACAATACTTTTATTTCAATTAAACAAATTTCTTCTTATCGCAGTTAATCCAGAGCGCGATTTAGATACCGACATGTTTTTCATAATAACTCGGTCAGTTAAAGTTACATCAAAATTCAAATCGATTGAACATTTCTTTATTAAGTTTATGCGAATAATGCTTTTGGTTTGTGATTATTTAATAGAGATAAAGTTTTATTACATATTTACATTCGCAAGACAGCCTAAATGATTTAACAGTTGATCAGACTAGCACTTTCAAATTCGTATTCTATGATTGATATTTTACGCTTTCTAGAGACATGCATGAGCACATTTTGTTATGAGAAAAGCGAATTGCAATAAAATTAGGAATGGTTTAAACTCTTAGAAGACAATTGTAAATACCAAGAAAACGACTCACTTTTAATCTAGAATTATCGAAAATAAAGTAGTAGGAAGCAAAGTTGGCATAATGCCGAATCGGAAACTCTCTCAAGTAAAATGGCAAGAACATTGAATCAACCAATATTTTAAAATGTTTGAGGATAAAAATTACCATCTAAATTACATTAAGAATTATGTTAAATTTTCAACAGACGGAAATGTTCTAAATATTTTTCTGATTTGTATTTACTTTAAATTGGTCTAAATTAAACGTAATATTTCATTTACCATTGAATATTTGCTGACAATTTTCTGCTACCGGTTAGTAACATTAATTTTTGCTCTTCCATAACAAGTTTTATACTATTAAATATTCAATTAAAGTAATAGATTTAAAAATAATAAGTCTAATGTGTTTAAAGATGTATCGACATTAAAATCATTAGATCCACTTAAATGATAATACACGTGCAGCTTTATTCCAGTAATTATTTCAGTGTGATAAAAAACACACGCAAATACAGCCATGACGTACTCTTTTCTAGTTATTTCACTTGCAGTGGTGTACATAAGAAGACACATGCGCACACAGACTTACATGACGTACATTTATTTAGTGAATGTTTAGTTAATGAAAAGGTATACCTTAATATGTACAAATGCAGCCATTGACATTAAATTTACTACGAGGGAAACAAAACGATTGTGTTAGTCATTTGGGATTGAAGGAAAGCAACATAGTTTGCAGGAGATGAGGAAGAGATCAGATAAAATTCTTGATAAATTCCACAAAACTATCGTTCATGATTTTATGTGGACTGTAAAAAGTACAAGGTTATCCATTCTTAATGACAATTTTTTGTATTCTGAGTTTTCCTTCTCTTAGGTAGTCTGCTAAACAAGGCTGACGAGCTGAACCTGCCCAGATGTCAGTGGCCAAAGTTTCCTTCAGAAGCCGAAAGTAATGGTTATATGGCAGTGAAACATTACACACTTTTGAATTTTGTATGATTCTCTATGATTCCATGACTCCTCAAAATTGAATTACAGGTTGAGAAGTGGAGGTTTTATTAAATTGATAAGTGGTCTATACTTGACGAATATTAATGTATGGAAATATTTATAATAGATTGTGGCAGAAGATAGAAGAAAATAATTATTAATAATAATCGTAAAATAAAATGCAAATCAAAGAATGTAAGTTAAACTTTTATATCATGTATTTTGTGTAGCATGCGGAAGGTATACTCGGTGATTAGACTTGTAGAACAAGAAGCGGACATGACTTTGTTTGAGCTCTGGTGGCGGAAAATACAAGAAACTATTTGAAGAGTTCAAAAATGGTTGTAACTGGTCTCTTAAATGAATTTCATTTTCTACAATATACAGTGACTGAAAAACAAACTCACTCACACGCATATATATATAATCTTCCCAATTGATCCAAAGAATGTCGAATTCTCCAAAAATAATGTGACATTAGATTTGTATGATTTGAGTAAATATTTGATTACACTAGGGCTGAGAATAAACAATAAAAAGACGAAAGCTTTAAAAATAGGAACAGAACAAACTTTCATTATGTTTATTTTCATGATGCTGTTATTAATGATGTGTTTAAGATTAAAATTATGCAAGAAATTAAGGATTTAGGCATAACTATTCAATGTACAGCTTCTGCTGAGAGACATATTGAAAGTATAGTAGGCAGTGCCAAGAAAAGATGGGCACTAATAAATCGAAATATCTTATCAAATGATATAAAACTTCAAATGTATATAATATGGATTAGACCGGTACTAGAATATGCTGTCGCTACTTGGAATCCATTAAAAAGGGTTTGTCTAATAAGATAGAAGCTGTACAAAGAAAAGTTGTGAAACATATTAGTCCTATTTCTTGCACTATATACGCCTCTAGATTACAGTTTGTGTCATTGCAATCTTTGTGGTTTCGGAGGATGTTTATTGTATAAAAGTTTTCTATTTGAACCAGTGGACTGGTGCCTATATGACTCCGATAAGAAAGAGTCATGAAGTTGGAACTAGATCTGGACATTTGGCAATATCTCCTCCTTTGGTGGGGAATGTAGCGAGCAAGTTATTCTCTTTCTCGAAAATCTACAAAATTTATAACCAATTGCCGAAGGGGCTTAGAGAAATGCCTCTATCTAAGATGTCTTTTAAAATTTTATCTACTGAACTTGAAAAAGTCTGCAATCCTGCTGATATTTTTTATTTTGATTATGATAATACTTTCTCATGGTTGAATAAAAGACAAGGATAATTGTTATCGGAAACAGATTTTCTTGAGATTTTTATTTCCAAGTTTTGTATTATTATAATTGAAATGTTATGCACTATATCTTCATATTAGTTAACATTACATACAATCAATTGCTAGTCATGGTTCTCAATTTTTGCATAATGTTACACTCGAATTATACCTTAATTGTTCCTAATTTGATGATGTATATATTATTCTTTTCAGTCGAACTTTCTGATATTGATATATTGTATTGTACAACTAGTGAGATATACTTATCTACATGAGATTAATTGCACAATTATTGTGATGTGATAATTTTTTAAATATATATTGTACAATTTCCAATTTTATTATTTGATGGAATATGTGTGGTTTGAATCCAAATAAAGATATTCTATTATATTCTATTCTAAAAACTGTTAAAACGATTTGCACAAAGCTTGGGAAATTTACTGCAATGCCATTGCACGAAACATCTTATTGCACAGGTCTGACGATATTTATTTACTTCGATCGATACTTGACAAGAAATCATACGTGCACACCTAGATATAATAAAAGCTGAGAATCTATTTTATGTTCAGACGTAACGATCAATCGAGAATGAATTCCATCTCAAACTGAAGTTTCTTAAAAACTGTCGCCATCATATACTATTTAAATTGTATAAAAGGAAAAATAAATTCCATTTTAGAATACGAGTATTATTTTTGTCTGCAAAATTAAATGTTTAAAGAATGCAAAGTGAAATTTTCTGTCACCGCAACAAAATAATACTTTCATGTTGTTTAATTTATCGATTTTTTTGTAAAAGTTCATAAAGAAATGTTTAATCGGCCAATATGTTTAATTTTGCAAATATAATATGCACGTTTGTTTACATGGAAACAAAAATTGTTATAAATACAGTGTCACCTCTTGTTTAAACAACCATTTCTTCGTCTGCTTAATCAGTTCGTGGTACTTGTTCAAATACTGTGACATATTAAACCTAATTTGAAAAGTAGATTATCAACACTTCTCAGCATACTTTGCTACAAATTCAATAAGGGTACAACAGCTGCAGGGAAAGAACAGTTTGACGTCAAACAGAGAAGGTAATTTGTAGGAAGACTGCAGCTGAATGAAAACATGAAAATTTTATTGTTCGTGACCGCATAGAAATCGTGCAGCCAATATTTCCATTCAAGTTCAATGTATGCGAGAATGCTAGAGGTAAAAACCGCATATCTATATATAATTTCCATATATATTCAATGCGGTTTGATCCGCGATATTCAGTTTGCCGTCGTATTCTGATGATGATCATGGAAGGTCGAAACGCGTCAGTTCGTTGCGACCGGCTGTAGTTTTGTTATGTTTTTCGACGCCTGATTGAAGACAATGTGATTGCTGTTTACTTCAAGCTCGCAAACTTGATTTTAAAAATTGTTACCACTACCCGCGCAATCAATTATAGTGAAATTGTATTGCGTATATGTGTATATGTGGCGAAAACTGCAAACAATTAATGTTTTTAACTGCATATAAATTGTGTGGCCGACATCTCCTGCTTCAGTTCATTGCAGGCGAGACAGCTAGAGGTAAGAACAACATATCTAAATTTGATTTCTATATATATTCAATTCGGTTTGATCCTCGATAGTCGGTTTGCCTTTGTACACTTGTGATGATCATGGAAGGTCGAAACACGTCAGTCCATTGCGGTTAGCGCTAGCCTTCTTATGCCTTTCGACGACTAGCCTAATACACATAGAGTGCTGCTTAATTTATACTCGCAAACTTGATTTAAAGAACTAATTACTTTGTATTACACAGGTCGTGATAGACCATTGCAATCGCACATTCAACCAAGCGTACTGACGCGTTTCAACCTTTTATGATCATCCTCAATGTACGACAGTAGACTGACAAGAGAGGATCAAACTGCAAAATGTATACATATAGAAAGCAAAAATAGATATGTATCTCGTACACCCAGTAGTCTCGCATAATATATATTTGGCTGGAAATGTCGGCTGCACAATTTCAATGCAGTTACGAAGAATAACTGTTCGCAGCTTTCGTCACACATATATAGATAATACAAATAAACATTCATTGACTGCGTAATTAACAACACAAATTCATTCCACTGTAAACACATCACACACGAAAAGAATATTTGTTTACGCAACAGCCAATAAAACAAAGTGTGATTTTAATTGAAAACATTGACACAATTTATTTGAATGTATTTTTATATATATAGAGACGCCATGTAGGATACACTAAAAGGAAAGTCTCACCAGGAAAAAATATTTAGTATATTAAAGATAATTATGTCGAGCATGCGGTATTATATCCCGATTGTTAGCACAATAGACTCCGTAGAATGCATTCCAAAAGTTCGAGCCATGTCCGTGGCTAATATTGAACGGAATTTGAAGAATTCTCAATAAAGACACCGTTCAACTGCATGCATTACCTCGAATTTATTATAAAATGCTTAGTTTATACCGATAAATATATGCATATAATAAGGCAGTTGTATAAATCAAATTCGATACCTAGATGTATAATAGTTTTTTTTGTATTTGTATGTGCATGAATGCACATTGCTGCTATTCTATGCCTACAAGATTTTCGCTTCCTGTTATAATATAATACGAGTTCAGACCAAAATTTTCACGTATAGCACCATGTAGTATAGATCTGTTGAGACCTGTCGAATACTAAATGGTATTTCTAACAATGTTGTATATACCTGTTTATAACAAAAGTTTGCTTCCATACAAAATTTATTCTTTAATTATAATTATAAATTTAGCAAGCATTTAACATAAATGAAACTTACATAAAATTAAACACTTGATATCTTAACTTGCATACCTGAACAAAAGTACAACGAAAAATATAAGTTGAAACTCGGTTGAAGGCTACGTGTAATGCGTGGTAGTGGTAGCTGTGTTTTAGGAATTGTCGACTCAGACGCACATGTGCCCCAGTTCCATTTACATTCTCGGCAACATTTTAGAAATATGGCACTAGTTCCCAACATGGATGAAACAGGTTAAAATTATGAAGTGCTTTGCTGCCGGATGCAATGTTTAATTTAAAATTACAAAGTGAAAAAATTCAAAATCTAACTTTCAAATTTGAATTAAATAATACCTCCATAGTCGACATGGTGTGTGTCCCTTTATAAAAATCATACGGTGACCAAAAAGAATTTCAATAATTTACGAAGATGAAATGCATTTAAGCTGAAAGAATTGTCTCTAGTTCGAATACAAGTCGCGTCAAATTTTAGCAAACATTGTTCGAGTTCCCAAAAAAGACAGAACCGGTCTAATTGACGACATGCTTAAGATAAACGGCTAAAGTATTAGTTTATACTGACAACATATATAATAATAAATCCAGCCATTAATCCTTGAAATCAATAAAATCTGCCGAAGCGGCATGTTGTCTGTTTACAAAAATGATAATTTGAGGTTAGATCTGCAAGATCTCTATGAATTGAAGTATTTAAAAAAATTCTAACTCAAAGCATTGATAAAAGCAATGTAAATTGAAGTTTAAATTGAAAAATTAATATGTTGGCGAGTGATAGTAAAATGCATTTCAACGCAAATCAACTACATAAATATTTATTATTTAATGCAAATATATTTAAATAATTCGAATTAAACGGCGAAAACTTAATCTCTTGTTTAGATTTATTTGCATTTATTCCACAGACGTGCAATGTTCTTCCTGCCTTGGATACCTCTTAAAAACCTTATTAAACTTGAAATCATTTTAGGATGCCGCTTTATATTTGTGTGTGTTAACCTCTGGTATTGTTTCAAAATAATTCTTTAATTTATTAAATTTACCTTGTAAATGCTAGTGTGCCGGGGTTTAACTCCCGCGAAACATTGAAATTCGTAGTCCAATAATATCAGTATAACATACAAGATCGTCCATTCTTTCTGACGATATAGGACTGTGTTAGCCTGATTGCACAACATGATCTGATGGTAGGACAATCTCCAGCAGTACTGAAGTGCAAACAGTACAAACAAATGAACGATAAATGCAGGTGGTCTTTGATAATAAGGATAACATTTATTAAACAAGGGTAGCCAACTCAGGCACCATATGGCTGATCATATTTTCTGGTTGTAACCATTTAACCTGTAAGATTAAAAAACTCAAATAGAAAGTTTTTAACAATTTCACCTTTTAAAGTTTTAAGAATTGGATTAATTTGCGCTTTTTCCATACTTTTCTATGAATAATAAATAATGTGCCATCAAAGAAATAAATTCTATTGCCACTTAGTTGGACATGTAAAACATTACCATTATCCATTATACTTTTTTCTTTAAATTATGCAAATTAATTTCGGAACAGCATTAAGAATAAGAAAAACATTTCGAAAGTGCCTTTGTTTAGTACTAGACTTTATATACATTTTCGGCTGACATAAAATTAAAACAAGATAAAACGCTGGAAAAGACACATCTGTCGACATTTTCCTTATCTTTATTTCAGCTAAATCCTTGCCAAATGTTATTTGGTAATGACGATTTTTAAAAACATCCAACTATCTAAACTTTTGTTTGGTTTCAAATTTAATTCGATTATGATAAAAAAATAATCTATACATTAAAATTTCCTCCCAATATTTTCGTTTACTCTTTCAAGAAACTTTAGACTTTACAGATGTCTGTATATATATATATATATATATATATATATATATATATATATATATATATATTCATTGTGTCTTCAGTATCATATCTATGTCTTATTGTGGAGGAAGTTAAATCCTCCGCCATATGTAAATAACATTGACTGATAAATTTAAACCACCATGGCTGATTGTAACGAATTTTATTTAAAAGAATTTTTTATTTTCCAGAACATTCTTTGTTTAAATACTTGACTTTGAATTGTGCGCCATTTTCAGTTTTCGAGTGTCTCGCACCTCGACTGGTCTTAACATATTTTGGTCTGCTGCATTTTTAACATTTTTCTCTAGTAACACGAATACATCTCAACAATATATTCCTACTATAATTGCCTTTTGTTCTGATATCATATCACACAGAAAAGGGACGTTCTGGAACAGGTAATTTGATTATTCTGTTGTTCACGTATATCTCCTTCCAGATTATTTGTTCGGGAATTATCACGATACAACTTTCGCATTCCGATTGCCTAACATTAAGTGTCGATTTAATTGTTAAACTAATAAGACATGGAGACTGATATTAAATTTGAAGACACAAATAGGTTAGTGCAGGATATTACGGAATTGAATCTAGCAGATGTAAATGGAAACATAAGTATTTTAGACTCTACTGTGAATTTTAGGACTTCAAGCGATCTGGCATCTATGGGGCTCTCAGACTCGAATAGGTTGGGGGCCTCTACAAAATTTGGCGACCGCGCCAGTCCAAGAAATTTAAGTCTACCGCAGTACAAATTAGATAAACATTCAAGTTGGGTAGGAGATGCCCAAATGATATTTAGTGCTTATAATATTGTAAGTCCAATGAAGAAATTTGTTGCAGTGTGGATGGCATTGCCTGAAAATTTCCGAAATGCCTTGGAAAATTTCAGAGACCGAACTGTGGAAGAAAAACCGTACAATGCATTTGAGTTATTAATGACTGAAATTCAACAGAGATATCAGCATGGAAGATCAGCGCAAATGTGAGAACTATTACGCTTGGAAATAATGGGGCGTCAATTACCGTCCGAATTTTATGAACGCCTTTGCACAAAAGCTTCCAGGTTGAATATATCTAGAGATGAAGTCATCTCCATTTTCACAGCTGAGCTACCAATTAGGCTTAGAATCACATTGGAAGTATTTGACACAATGAGCATAGATTGGCCAACTAAACTCAGAGGGTAAGACGACGTGTATAAACAGCAGGAACCACAATTACATGCTGTAATAGCAGATTCTGTCACGATGCAGCCAGTCAGGGCGGATGCCGAAAACAACCTGACTATACGAGAAACCTTGCGTTTCTTATGCAGAGAAGTTGCTAGTATACGTAGTGACATTGCACAACTTCAGAGTCAGGATAGGTATAATAGATGTCGAGGGAGCCACTTGCGTCGACGCTTCGAAGGGCCACGCGGATGGTGTAAGGCACATTTCGAATACGGACGCAGTGCGAAGTGCCAAGGTGAAAATTTTATATACCCGCGAGTAGGTGGACCCAGATGGAAAGGAAGCACAAAACCGGTAGAGAGAAATCCATTACCGGGAAAAGGACAATACCCCCGATAGAAGAAGCCGTAGGGGGGTTTTCTAGTAACCGATTTCAAGGACCATATCATTGGCATGAATTTCTTGACACATTTCAAACTGACATTAGACCCCAAAGCTAGGACTATCGCAGAAGTCGTAGGGATATCAACACCTACAGAGTATAACACATCGGCAGTTAGAACAGTTCTTTTACCTCATCCAACAGTCGCACATGACTTTGGCGATATAATCGAGAAGCACCTAGCAGTGTTTCAAACGTTCAGTGCCAAAAGGATAGGTTTGAAGACAGGAGTAGAACGCCAAATAGACTTGGTGGCTCCGTTGCCTTGTTCACTGAAGGCTCAACCATTGGCACAACACAAGCAACAGGTTGCTTTGTCAGAATTTCACCAATGGTGTGAAGAGGGGATTTGTAGATCTAATTCCAATTTTGCTTCCCCAATAGTGGTAGTTCCCAAACCTGAACCGGGTCAATGGAGGGTTTGTGGGAATTATCGTCTATTAAACTCAGTGACGAAGGGTGATTCTTATCCTCTCCCTAACCAGAGTACTTTACTTTGAGATATAATTGGATATGAAGTTTATTCAACTTTAGATCACCAGAAAGGGTACTATCAGGTACCAATGGAGGAAAGTTCGATACCACTCACCGCAGTCAGATTTCCATGGGGGATCGCATGAATTTCTTCGAATGCCTTTTGGTTTGAAAAATGCCAGTCAGACATTCCAGCGTTTTGCTGAAGAAATCCTTCAGAATTGTCCATTTGCGAGGGTATATATAGACGACATAATAATTTTTAGTCGCTTCCGAAATGAACATCGTACGCATTTGGAAACGGTTTTGACCAGGCTGGAACAATATGGATTAGTGGTCAAACCTAATAAGAGAAATATCGGTTGCTCTTCAGTTAAATATCTTGGTCATGTACTTTCCAAAGACGGAATTAAATCTTTGGAAGATAAGATCCAAACTATAAAGAACGTAACGGAACCCCGAACCGTATGCCAGTTAAGAAGGCTCTTGGGCATGATCAGCTATTACCGTCGATTCATTCCAAGTCTAGCCGGAATTCTTGGATCGTTAACACGCCATCTCTTTCGTGAAAAGATCAGCATCAAGAAATCTTGGTCTTTAAACTTGAGTCCAGAAGACCGAGAAAAATTCCAACAGGCCAAGGAAATGTTAAGTGACATAACCACATTAGCACCTGTAGATCGGGAAAAACCTTTCGAGCTAATCACAGATGCCTCTAATGTTGCAATAGGGGCAGTGCTACAGCAAAGAGATCAGGACGTAGTGAGACCGATTGGGTTTTATAGCCGGAAACTTAATGATCGAGAGAAACGTTATGATAAGTTTGGTAAAGAGCTTCTAGCAGTGTATGCCGCAGTGCTACACTTTGAGCTTTACTTAGACGGACATAAGTTTAAGTTATTGACCGATCATAAGCCCTTGACAGTATATTTGGTAAAACAGCTAGGCTTAATTACTCTCGTAGAGTAAATTCCCAAATAACCCGGTCAGCAGAGTTCGATTTCACTGTGTCTCATATTGCTTGTAAGCAGAATGTGGTAGCCGATGCACTTAGCCGACCAAATGCAGCTGATATCGAGCTGATATTTCAAGGTCCGTTGGAGATTCTAGATTATTCAAGGCATGATTTAGTTAGTCAAATCGAGGAAGCGCAAGGATCGGATTCCTTTACGTTAGTTTTGTCCAAAAGGCCAGGATACGTTTGTAAGCTCATAAGTGGCAAGTGGTTGTTATGCTAAATGTCAACCACGACCATATGTGCCGTTGGAGTTATGGGCCAAGATTACCCAAGTGTTACACGATATGGGACATCCATCCATTAAAGCCACCATTCAATTGAATGACAACAGGTACGTATAGCAGTACATGTCTAAAGAAATACGGGTATGGGTAAGAGCATGTGCCAAGTGTCAAACGTGAAAGGTGTGGGGACATACCAGAACCGAGATAAAGACTATTGGGATATCAATTGGACGGTTCAGATACGTAAATATAGACATTATTGAGATGCCGAGATTAATGGTAACAAATAATTGCTGACTATGGTAGATAGATTTAGTCGTCAATTCGAAGTGGCGATTTTAAAAGACATAACAGCGCAAGAAGTCTTGTTCGCGTTTCTACATAATTGGATATCGCGTTATGGTGTTCCGGAAAAGGTCACTAGTGATGGCGGTAGTCAATTTATGGCCGTACATTTCGTAAGAACCCTCAACATCATGGGAACCACTGTATTACATACTAGCGCGTATAACCCACGAGCGAATGGGATGGTAGAAAGACTACATCTTGAACCAAAAGCTGCATTAAGGTGTACTAGTGAAACAAGCTTGACACACGATCTTCCTATGGTACTACTCGCCATGCGCAACAGATATAGGGCACAATTAGGTACTTCCATAGCAGAACTGGTTTATGGAAAACCATTAATTTTGCCTGGAGATCTTGTAATAGAAACTCCAATTAGTCTTAATTGAGCTTCTAGTTATGTAGATTGGTTCGTAGGAGAATGTCATCATAGAAATAAATGGCAGTAAGGATTGTGTTACGTCGGATCGTTGCATTTCGCAGTTTATCTGGATAGACGGTATCACTGAATTAACAGATGCGTTGAATGACCGCCGTTCTATGGGCGAATCTGATGTGTGCAATCCAACCATACAGAAACATAATGAAATGCAGAATTCAGAAGACGCGTTGTCTAATATAGCAAAATCTTATTTTACCAGTTCACAGCATGAAAACTGTCTGATAATACCAGATGATATGGAAGAACTTTTGGAAATTGTACCGAGCGAGATGACGACTTCAGTGGCGCCATTATGCACAACTCGTTCTGGAAAAGTGCCATGTCAGCCGAAGAAGTATGATTACGTTTATTATTAGCCGTCTTTTTTTGAAAAGGTGGTGTATGTGGATGAAGTTAAATCCTCCGTCATATGTAAAATGACATTAACTGATAAATTTAAACCACCATGGCTGATTGTAACGAATTTTATTCCAAAAAGAATTTTATCTTTTTATTTTCCAGAACATTATTTGTTTAAATACTTGACTTTACATTTTGCGCCATTTTTCAGTTTTCGAGTGTCTCGCAGCTTGACTGGTCTTATTTATTTTGGTCTGCTGCATTTATAACATTTTTCTCTAGTAACACGAATACATCTCAACTATATATTCCTACTATAATTGCCTTTTGTTCTGATATCATATCACACAGAAAAGAGACGTTCTGTAACAGGTAATTTGATTATTCTGTTGTTCATGTATATCTCCTTCCAGATTATTTGTACGGGAATTATCACGAAACAACTTTCGCATTCCGATTGCCTAAAATTAAGTGTCGATTTAATTGTTAAACTAATAAGACATGAAGACCCATATTAAATTTGAGGACACGAGTAGATTAGTGCAGGATATTGCGGTATTGAATCTAGCAGATGTAAATGGAACGGTAAGCCTATCAAACTCTACTATGAATTTCAGGACGTCAAGCGATCTGGCTCTCAGACTCGAAAAGGTTAGGGGCCTCTACATTATTTTATTTTATAATTAACTTTGTCTAAGAGGTGTTTTGCTGTTTCAATGGCCATATTTTTTACGAATTTTTTTACAGTGAATAAAGTTTCCGACTCTAAAACAAAAGTTTTTCGGTTAGGGCCCTGTTCGCGGCAAAATTCGGCACAATACTTGAAGAGATCCCAATAAAGACGTGATTGGTCTACTGGATGTAAACATGGTTAAAACATTTGGCAGATAGCGTTGCATCTATGATAAATATGTAGCATATTCATATTTGTAAAGGTGCTACTAATTAAATCTGACATTCTGTAATATCAAATTCTGCTTGTTTTGTTTATTTGATTTTCACTACCCCAGAGATCAAGATGTCTGCCTTTTAATGAAAGGACAAAATTTGTTTTTTTACACACTTGGCTCACTAAACAGCAAGACCGGAGATATTATTGGTTGGTATATAAATGAAAATTGTTTCAAAAAGGTGGATTTTGTGGCTTACTTGGTGAATTGCTTGAATGTGTGAAATATTCCCGCCCTGAAATATCCACCGCGAAAAATCAGCTCTAGGATATAATTTAATTTTACTTCAATAAATGTATCGAATACCTTAATTTATCATTTTGTTTGTAAATTAAATTAGGGCACATCATAAGATAAAATTGATTGGATCCATAACTTCTGTCTAGAATTTCCTCATCTACGTCCAATTACGGCAATACACCCGTCATAACTTGAAAAGCGACATAAAATATTGGACGTATTTCAAATAAACTACTCCTATGATGCTAATTAAATTAAAATAACAAAAAACGTTTAATGCACCAGTGATTGCGTTTTAATTCTTTATATATTAATTTGTAAATTTGGTCAATATATATGGCAGAAAGCGTTGCTACTATGATAAAGAAGTAGCATATCTATATAAGTCAATTTGCTACTAATTGAATAAGCCGTTGTGTAAAATCAAATTCTGTCAGTATGATTTATTTTATTTTTACTACTACAGATAGCTAGTTAACGGTCTTTTAATTGAAGATCATTTTTTTTAGTTTAAACATCTGGCTCGCTAGAAAGCTTGACCTGTGAAAACTATTGGTTGTGGATTTGTCCGCATATTTCCTGTCTGGTACAATTGGTAGAACTGTTAGGTCGGTAAAATGTTGAATTATGTACATTTTCAGGTGCTCTCAGTATTGGACTTGATTGATGGGTTCCCACGTGTACGTTCTTTTTCAAGCCTCCATTAGCTGATTGTCTGTAAATGACGTTGGAAAAAGAATTTTAACTCTTCTTTTTCCAAATTTCGGTATCTGATTTCTAGTCCCATCTTCAGGATTGACACAATACGCGCAGGAATAAAGCACAACTTGTTGGCAAATGTGGTATCCTAAATCAAGACAGACATATTTCAATTACCCCAGTTTACCTAATCCCATCCTGTTAGCGATGGGCTATAGACAGAGAAAGAGGTTAATAAAACTGTTGAAAGAATGTATAGTAATATTTTATCTTTCGGACAAGACCAAATACGGAACATACACGAAAGAAACGTCTCTCAACCAAATACACGTTAATTTCTTAACAGATATGTGTATCTATATTTAAGAAAATATTATGCAGAGACAAATATAAGAATGATTCTAAATATTCATATAAGATGTGGGATGAACTCTCGTGGTTGCTTAAATGCTTAATTAGATATTCGCAGTAAATATGTAGAAGAATATATTAATTTTTATATATAAGGTGAGAAGAAGTATGTGGTTGCTTATGTGGATTGTAATTTAATTATATATATATATATATATATATATATATATATATATATATATATATATATATATATATATATATACTACACTAGTCGTCTATATATATATATATATATATATATATATATATATATATATATAGAGAGAGAGAGAGAGAGAGAGAGAGGGAGAGAGAGAGAGATCAACTCAAACTGACATCGAGAAAACAATTTATCAGAGAAAAGTATTCAGATTCGCTCGTGTAAAATACGAATAAAATATGGCCGTTGGAACGATTTTTCTCATGTTTATTTGGTGTTAATAATAAATAGAGATATCGTTCGATGAGATCTGCTCAAATTTACTAGTATTAAAAAAGAAGGCAACCTAAATTTTAATGAAACATTGAAGAATAATGAGGAGCGATGACTGTGGGCATAAAGATCCAAACATCTGAACGAATCAGAATAAGAGATTTTAAAATTTTTATTGAAAGCAATTTTTGCGAATAACATGTCTAATTTATAACGTAATTAAAGTACTTGAGACGATTTGAGCGCAAGTAAACATTGCGAAATCTCTGAAAGTTTAGAATTGAAACAGGCAATTTATATTTAAATTAAATTAACGCGTAAATATTTTCAAGCAAGATTTTAAATCAAGAGGCTAATTTATGCGACATGAATTTAAACTTCTTTACTATTTTCTGTTGTAATTATATATATATATATATATATATATATATATATATATATATATATATATATATATATATATATATATATATTATGTTCATTGCCTTCGAATATTGCACAGTATGTTTCTAATAAGAAGATAAATCACATTAATATCAAAGTTGATATTGGCTATTTTTTTCGAGAATTCTAAACTTTAGTTTACAATCTTTTATTTGTATACATTTTTGGTTTTCATTTAATTACCACAGGAGAGGAGGAAGTTGACAAACAGAATTCCTTTCATCAACTTCGTGATAGATCGTTCTTATGGAATGCAGATTTCATTCGACTAGGAAGGATCGACTAGATGGAAGAGAGTCTGCAGGCCGGTGTAACGTGCAAAGATCATTGACTCTAGCTTACCAAGAATGCGGCTGATCGAAAGCGTGGAGGAATCAGCGTCCGATGAATACTAAATAGTCCAGAAGGCATTTTTAGTTTCCGATTGTTTGCCGAAACAAAAAGAAGAAATTTAATATAGAAGAATGTGGCATGTCAATCAATATTTGGATGCAGTAGAATGAAAATATGAATGGAAATTGTATCAGTGAGTCCTTTTTTGAATTTGGGGAATCAGAGGCGAATATTTGAAATAAGAGTCTAGCCAGGAGAGAAGAAATAGGGCAGATGTCTTTAAATTAATATATTCCGGATGAAGATAGGTAATTTCAAGGCATTGGTTGATAACATCGGCGAGCAGAGAGAAGAGATTCCAGCCAAGAAGTGCATACACCCTGACAGAGACACCGTACTGATCCAACTGGTGTTTATATATTATGTCTCTAATTGCTTGAACGACGGAGGCCGGTGAAATAATGAACCAACGTAGGTCTGCAGCGTCTCCGTTGTTAAGCATTTCATCAGATGGAGTGGGATTGCAAAAGGAATCTAGAAGATAATTTAGATAATCGTCGGCAAAGCTGGAATTGTCCGACCAAGCAAAGCTTATGTATGAGATTTTGGATTTTTTTAGTAATTGGTGTTTGATGAGTGCGAATATTTTCAGAGTGCTGGGTGCAGTGCGGATGCGTCTCTTGATGTTAAGCGCTTGTTTGTTGATTACTTGTTTAATGTGCTCATCGGTACATCGGAGAGCGAGAGCGCAAGCAGTTGAAGTTGTCCGCCATATAAAAATGCGTGCAATGAGTTCACATGCTTTAAAAAAGATGTTCAACGTGTCCATCGCATGAATGTGTTGAATAGAGTTAGCAGAAGTAAAGTGGGAGGATAAGATTTTATGGACATCGGAAAAACACGAGGAGAGGTTGCCTGGGAGAATAAGATCTCTCCAATTAACGGCGTCACAGAGTCGACTAAACTGTTCCCAATTGTTGAATCGCCAGCAAGTCCGAATTCTCCCTTTAGGGAAAGAGGATATAATAAGAATAATAAAGGATAGCTGGTTGTAATCGATATTAGGGAAGATCTTCCGAGATTGAACATTGTTCACGTCTTTGTTGGAGAAGACACAATCAAGCTGGTTGTTCTCTCGTGTAGGGAAACGCAAAAATTGACTTAGGAGGTTTTCTGCAAAGAGCCGAATCAATAGGTGAGTTTCTGTAGTTTTACTATGGCAGTTGGCCAGAAGAAGGTTAAGGTCACCCACAACGATGTATTGATCGGAGTGTTGAGAGAAGATAGTGGACCTTAGTTGAGCCCCACGGGTGGCGTCTATTATTGGGAGGTTTGGGGGTCTGTATACTACGAAAATGGATAAGCTTTGGTCTAGAATCAGCAGATGAAACGAAAAGAATTTTAATCCCAGCAAGTACGAGGTACACAGGCATTTGGGCATGAAAGACAATGGAACAAAAACAGACAGACCACCCCACGACGAGCCGTCCTGTCACTTCAAATGAAAGTGTAGCCATTGATGAGAAAAAGATCATCGCAATGAACGGAGAGGACAGCCAAATTTCAACAAGAAAGCACATATGTATCGCGTTGGAGGATAAAAATGTTCGCAGTTTTTTTAATTTTTGTCTTAAGCGATATAAAATTGAAAAAAATTGCTGAAAGGGATCCGTTAGACTGGGGAGAAGAAGTGGGTAGGAGCTTTCCTCTGGAGGCCGTGGCGAGATTGAAGCAGGATGGCCGTTGTTGAAGGTCTTTATGCGGCGTGGTCGGCCACGCGAAGCGGAAAAGATAGCGCATATTTGGTGGGAATATTCTCGCTGATTAAGCTAGTGGAGAAGGGGAGCCCTTTAAATCGAGATGCAGTTAGCATGATGGGTCCAAAGGAAGGAGCATCGCCGATGATGCCTCCAGCAAGGATAGGCATGTCCAGTTTCAGGGAATGGGGCGGTGTCTGGCGAAGATGTTTGCGCTTCTTTGAAAGTTCTTTGAAGTAAAGTGGAATCACTGTTTAATTTGACTTTGCCTGTCGGTATAAAGAGTGATTGAGATTTCAATTGACTGAGTACGTAATTGGACAGCTTCTTGTTGGAAGACACCACAAAAGCACGACCTTTGCCGGAGTAGACCTTTTTGAGATGATGGAAGTTTTCTCCCAAATGGTAGATTAAATTAGTATCCAGGTAATACTTAGAGAGTTGGGAGTGCGAAGAACAGAGGCAGAGGTTACGTTTACTGTGATTTCGTAAAGCTACCCGCCGCACAACACCGCTCAAGTTATCATGCGTTTGGCACAACAAATGTGGCTGCAACGTGGAGAGAGAGGGGTTACCCGATAAAGCTCCTAGCAATCTCTTTATATGTAACATCTGTTGCTGGAGTTCATCGAGATTTGTAAGTTGCTTCTGCGTTAAGGGGGTGGTGGACGCTGGCGAAAAAGTCCGTTTCATTATAGAGGAGTGTGATAGAAAACAGGGAGAAAAAATGAATATATGTATATAAAAAATTCCGACAATATTAAAGTAAGTCCGTAATATATGTAAAGAAATTCCAGCAAAGTATGTGATAAATTCCAAGTGTTTTCCAGATGTCAGATCAGGTAAGAAATCTAGAAAATCTAAAAATAAAAACAAAATGAAACCAGATCTCATCGCAAAATTAATGAATTATAGAAATCTACGAGCAAGGCCCTTCCGTTTGTTGCGTTTTTCCAGATATATATATATATATATATATATATACCGCCCAAACACTGTCAATAAAAGTACAGCAAATTAATTAGACCGGTTCGCCCTTTGGAATTCGTTATTTTCAGTCCAAAATGTGATATGGACGAAAGTTCAACCTGGTATCGTATGCTTCATGAGGAACCTATTTAGAAACTCTTGTGACTTGTATTTCTAACTAGTCACCTACTTTAATCTAATTGTACCGCATACACAATGTCAGTTTGGGAGGTTAAATTAATTTGAAATCTAATGGGAGTGATACTTTCACATTATATATATATAAGGTATATATATATATATTATATATATATATATATATATATATACTCTTTGTCAACATAACCATCAGATAACAAAGGCAATTAATCCAGTAGACCATTTTTGACTTTTTACTAGGTTTGAGGCTGGGGAGATTAACGCAGACAACAAAGAATATGTATCATGGTACGAGTCATATGTGCTGCAAATATTGGGATGTAATTTAAAAGTTTCATTAAGGACGAAATTGGTCTATTGGATAAATTGCCTCTGCTAACAAATACAATGTTTAAATTTCACTGGCAAGATATATATCATGGGTAAAATGCGTTAGACTGGCTCCAACTGATGAGTCGCCATTAGGCACAAAACGAATGAGCACAAGATTATACTTTCCGTTCCTGCTGTTTTGGGTTTTCCTTCTAGATTGCGCCGTCTTTTGGCCCAAATTATGAATAATTTAGGCCACTTTACCACTTATTGGAGCGTGAGGGACAAATTTAATTTCTTACATTGTGTACTGAATGGTTTCGCTAACCAAAGAAATTTAGCATACAACTATACTATGGAAAGAAGAGGTCAACTACATTATTAATATATTAGCAAGAATTAACGCCCGATCTCCATGTGTACCTTCTAAACCTGCAATGAACAGCCAAAACTGAACAAGGATAGCGATTTACTCTAATTCTAAACAATTTATTAAGTCTCACATAACTTTTTTTGTAAATTTATAATTGCGGTTTAACCGTCCTACGCAGATCATGAATTGTGTATTAAATAATATTTAATATTAAAAAAGTCCAAGCAATTAATAAGACGCGAAATGAATTTTGGAGCCTAGACAAAGATTGTTTCAAGAGAATTTAAACAATATTGCGCCAAGCATATTATTGTGCGGCCTGGTTTGCATAAGCATTCACCAAACTAAGGATATTCATTTCTATAATACATAGCCATTTGCTAATATATTTCTAAAAATACATTAATGCGGAAATCTTTATTTCTTAATGATTAGATAACTAAACGGTTAACGGATTGGTTAAATCAACAAGTACTTATTTATATTTGTTTACTTTATCGATTCTTGTATTAAAATGAAATTGTATAACTTGTCTCAATTCTTACGACTTGTACACAAAAATATGTAAATTCTGAAGTTCTCATAATATACAATGGTATTTACCATTGTTTACTTTATTGATGTTTATTTTGTAAACGAAAATCATAAAATTTGTCCTAAATTGTTTACCTTGTAAACAAATAGGCAGTATAGTTGACAGGTGTGTGTATCAAGTTCATTTATAATTTTTGTCTACGAGTCAATAGACAGATACTATAACTGCAAAGAGCGAGTGCAATAGATTTGTTTTGACTGCATTTGCATACCTGACATTTGAAAAAAAATTTATTTACTTGGTTATCAAATATCTTGTCACTTGTGGCATTACTTTCACTTATTCAAAATGCTTTGTTACAGAAGCTTCTTTACTCGACTATCCCAAAAGGCTACCATGTTTGCAAAGAAATGTCAGTGTGTCGTCAAAGTGAGTAGGTCGTTTGCGGCCAGAACACGGTCGAAGCAAAGCCCAAAAAATGTTTTCAAGAAGAGTGCGACAAAGAAAACCGAAAAGAGACATCCACAAAATAATCAACAAGTTACAAAACAAAGAGCAAAAGATAAAGACAATTCGACAAATTGTGTAGCAAAATTATTAGAGTCGACATTTGCTCCACTGCTTCCGAAAATGGAAGCAAAACTAAATAGAAAGCACTTTAATCAAATGGATAGAAAACAAGTCCAAATAGTGGACCCAAGCACAATTTCCAAAACGACAGCTGCGAAAGTTATACCAGAGCAGTTGATGAAGGAAACTTATGAATATACTTTGCAAGATGATGAACCACCTTTCGCAAAAGACGACAAAAAACAAACTGATGAAGAGGCAGCAGTACATATGCCTGCGGATAAAAATGCAATTTCGGTTGGGCAGTTAGAAATAGTTTCCACTAATGCGGAGATGAATCAGGCAAATAGAGGTGCAGAACAAAAAAATATGGAGAAATTTCGCGCAAATGTTGCCAAACAGTTTAACACACTCTCTGCCGTTCGAGTTTTAAATAAGGCTAACAAAAATGCTACTGTGCAATTTATTGGGCTAAAGTATGCCAATATTTCAAAGCGGTTAGATGTTCTTCTGGCAAATGGTGAGATAGATAAAACTGAAAGAAAAGTAGCACAAAAAGTGCTTTATAAAAATTGCGCATATGCTCTACACCTGTCTACAAAACTGATGACCTATCGATGTTTGTGTGAAGCTTACGGAAATACTACTCTGAAATTAATTTTGGCCAATTATGCAAATTCTCTGCAGCGGTTAGATGTTCTTTTTGCAAATGGTGAAATAGATCAGACTAAAAGAGATGAAGATCAAAAACTGTTGGAGGTATATTACGAAAATGCCGTACACCAGTTTGAGAAGCTCGTGACCAATTTTTATATATAACTGAAACTTTAAAGCGGCAACAATATAAATAATTGAGTATAGGTTTGCTAATGGTCAAGACTTCTGTAACTGTATATATAAATTAATAAATTTTCTTCTTTATTGCTTTGTTTCTTTTTATACACAATACATGTAAATTCTTTAATTATTTGTTAAATTTAACATAGTTATATAATTGACTTCTTTGCGCAAATGGACAATTTTTACGTGAGAAGTATAATGAAATAATATTTAGCATTGCGCTAAGAACAGATGGACGGTAATAAATAGAAATATCTTATCGAACTTTATATAATTACAAATGTATTTTATTTGGATTATATGGATACTAGAATATGCCGCAGCTACTTGCACTCCAATGCAAGAGGGGTTTTCAAATAAGCCAGAAGCTCTACGAAGAAAAGTTGCGTAATATATTAGCTCTGTGTCCTAAACCATATACGCCAGCCGAATACAGTTTGTATCACTGCAAACAATATTGTAGGGGTCGATTTCCGGGGTTGCTTTCTAGTTCGTGAATTTTATACCCGTCCTACATATCAATGGTGGCTATTATTACTACCCGTGCGCCTAATCAGTCTCTGATCCTTTTCGGATGGTTGATATGAGAAAACCAAAACTTGGTTTCATACATATATTAGATATAATGTTGCAAATAGAAATATAATTCACAGTTAGTTCAAATTGAATATATGTTGGTCAGCTGCAAAAACAGATTTTATGCAAAATAGGTCTTAAACACTATTCACAGTTAAACTAAATTTTCCGTCTTCTAGACGACAAAAGTTAAAATGATTTATGTTTATAAAGAACACTATTTTGCGCACAAGAAATTATTCTTACACAAATGTCTGGATTGGAATGAACATAGTCAAATGATTGAAAACACATGATAATCTGAACATAGTAAAATGATTTATGTTATAAAGAAAAATGTTCTGTATAATCCGTATAACGACTTCAATGACAAAAAAACACAAATATTTAGTTCAGTGTTTTATCCTCAGGTTATTATATTAATCCATTGTTCTCTGAAGTTCGGATAGTCTAACACAGTAAATCCAATGCGTAACTTCTACAACTAAGCGAAATAAGTTCACTGAGACACAATAGTCCACCGCGTGTTTTATCCGTATCGTGCGCGGTTCTGTTTCTTTAATAAAAACACTATTAATTACAAATAAATTTTCAGTTCAAGAAATATCGATATAAACTGCTTGAGACTGAAAGAGATTGTCCCTAAAATCACAGCTAAGAGAAATATTGTTTAAGGACAGAGTTAGAATATTTGACCTTAAAGAGCACAGCGTTTGTAAAAATTGGCCTTCGTTGGGTTGTAACACGGAGCCGCGTGTTACAATATTGTTTCGGAAGATGTGCTATTGCATAATAGTATTCCACTTAAATCAGTTGACTGATGTCAACTTAAATCCAGTAATTAATATTAATGAAGCTGGAATTAGAGCTGCACATTTGGCTGTCTGTCCTATTTTGGTGGGAAATGTTGAGGAGTAGTTATTTTCTTTTTAAAAATTTACAAAATTTACAAACAATTATTATAATCAAGGCTGCGGTCTTGATATAAACAGCTGACTCATTAATTACTTACATATGTCAGTATAAACTAAGAATTGTTAAGTGTAGAAAAGGCAATTCATCCAGTAGACCGGTTTCGTCCTTATTGGGAACTCATCATGTACTGGCCAGAATTTGCCGCCGAGAGGACTCGAACCTGGGCACGTCTGCTTTTGAATTTGGTTCTCCAAACACTGAGCCATCCTGCCGCACACTGCAGTGCACACAATTTTCAATTATATACCAACTTATGTAACTTGATTAGTCTATTTTTCCTTTAGGTGGGCTAATATGGCATCCATTTAATCACAAAGTTCCATCTAACCATCTCCAACCTGTATTTACCAAACAGACACCACACTACATGGGGAAGTAGTATTAAAATGAACATATATAATTAAACGGATATTGGTTGCGCAGGTGGTGATAACAAATATTATTATCAAGGTTGCGATCTTGATATAAACAACTGACCCATAAATTACTTACATATATCAGTATAAACTAAGAATTTTATAGTGTAGACAAGGCGATTCATCCAGTAGACCGGTTGCTTCCTTATTGGGAACACATCATATACTGGCTGGAATTTGCCGCGGGCAGGATTCGAAACTGGGTACGTCTGCTTCGGAATCTAGTGCTCTAACCACTGAGCCACGCTGCGGCACATTACACTACACAAAATTTTCAGTTATATACTAACTAATGAAACTCTGTTAGTCTATTTTTCCTTTACATGGAGCGCATATGACATCCATTTAGACTCAAAGTTTTATCTAATCATCCCCAATCTGTTATTACTGAACAGACACTACACAACATGGGGATGTGGTACTGAAATGAACATTTATATAATTTAATCCAGAAAAGGTTCAGATAGGTCAAGAAGTGCGGTTCTTTGGAGCACTTAGTCTCAGCGGACGGATGCATGCCGTTAGATTCGAATGTACAACCTATCAAGGATTATGCGGTGCCTACTACTAGAAAACAATTGCGCCGGTTTATTGGTATGGTGAATTTCTATAGACCATACCTCGCAGGGATGGCGGTTACGCAGCAACTAGTGCCAAGATACCATTTCGTTGGACGGAGAAGGCTGAAGAAGCGTTTGTGCTATGCAAGCAGAAATTAATAGAGGCAACTATTTTGACTATCCCGGTAGGTAATATGTCAATTGTTACAGACTCCTCAGATATTGGGATAGGATCGTTGTTACAAGCTGACGGACGTCCTGCGCAATATATAAGTCGCACATTCACTAGGGCGGAACAGAACTATACCGTCATAGAAAAGGTATTACTTGCCGTACAATGAGCGCTTCGGAAGTTTAGATATTTTGTCATCGGGGGACACGTGGACGGCTTTACCGACCACACAGCGACAAGGCAATGCAAGGCAATGGACACGCACTCGCCTAAAGGTCGGCGACTATTTCATAGTCGTGAAGGTCGAGCCCATGGCACTGCAGGCTGTCAATGATGGGCTGTATCGCGTGGAGAGGGTGGGCTCAGAGCACAATACTGTTTTTTAGCATGCCCGATGGACCACGAGCTGTTGCACTGGATCGTTTAAGCAGAGTGCCAAAGCCGATTCCCGACGGGGAGGGGGGAGGATGTGGCAATAGCCACCTTTAAGACATATAATGAACAAACGGTTTTATCTAGGACAGACATTATTTCAACAGAAATTCCTCGCAGAAGTGCCCGTATAAGACTGAAGCATTCAGCCCAATGATAAAAGAAGACTTCGAGCCGAAGTGAATATAAATTAATTAATATGTGTAAATTTGTTTTATTAAATCGATGCTCGTTGTGCGAGCAAAATTCTATATATAATTGAGTAAAAATAAAGCATGTGTGGTACATTTAAAATGGCTTCTGATGGGTTGGAAACGTTGATTCAGGGACTGACTTCTCAAATGAATAATTTAAATGAAGAATTAGACATAATTAAGTTTCGTCTGGACGATACGCTGATTATAAACACAAACGACATACGTGTACGTGGACCATCAAATATAGTTGGACACAACAAGTACAAAATAGGAATTGTATAGTGTAGATAAGGCAATTCATCCAGTAGACGGGTTTTGTCCTTATTGGGAACACATCATATACTGGCCGGAATTTGCCGCGTACAGGTTTCCAAACTGGGTACGTCTTCTTCGGAATCTAGTGCTCTATTCCCCGAGTCATCATGCTGCACACGTCACTGCACACAATTTTCAGTTATATACTAGGTAATCTAACTTGGTTAGTCTATTTTGTCTCTAAGTTGAGCTTATATGGCATCCATTTAGACTCAAAGTTCCAACTAACTATCCCCAATCTGTCATTACTGAACAGACACAACACTACATGAGGAGGTGGTATTGAAATGAATATTTATATAATTAAACGAACATTTCTTGCGCGGGTGGTGAAAATAATTGTTATAATCAAGTTTGCGTACATGAAATAAACTCCTGGCCCATTATTTACTTACAATTGCCAGTATAAACTAAGAGTTGTATAGTGTGGAAAAGGCAATTCGTCTAGTAGACATGTTTCGTCCTTATTGGGAACTCATCATGTACTGGCGAGAATTTGCCGCGGACAGGAGTCGAACCTGGTGACGCCTGCTTCGGAATCCTGTCGCACATTACACAGCACATAATTTTCAGTTACATACTAACTAATGTAATTTTATTACTCTTTTTTCTTTTAGTTGGGGCTCATATGGTATCCATTTAGAGATAAACTTCCAACTTACCATCCCAAATGTGTCATTACTGAACAGACTCGACACGACGTGGAAAGTGCAATTGAAAAGAACATTTATATATTTAAGCAAACATTGGTTGCGCGGGTGGTGATAACAATTATTTTAATGAATTTTGCGGTCTTGATATAAACACCCGACCCATTAATTACATACCTACTTTAGTAAAACTAATAATTGTATAGTGTAGAAAAGGCAATTCATCCAGTAGACCGGTTTCGTCCTTATTGGGAACACATCATATACTGGCTGGAATTTGCCGCGGTGAGGACTCGAACCTGGGCACGTCTGCTTCGAAATCAGGTGCTCTAACCACTGAACCATCTTTCCGCACCCTACACAGCACACAATTTTCAGTCATATACCAAAAAAAGTAACTTGTTTAGTCTATTTTTCCTTTAGGTGCAGCCAGTATGGCATCCATTTAGACTCAAAGTTCCATTTAATCATCCCCAATCTGTCATTACTGCACGGACACTACACTACATAGGGAAGAGGTATTGAAATGAACATTTATATAATTAAAGGAACATTGGTTGCGCGGGTGGTGATAACAATCATTAAAATCGAGTTTGCTGTCTTGATATAAACACCTGACCCATTAGTTACTTACATGAGTCAGTATAAACTAAGAATTGTATAGTGTAGAAATTACAAATCATCCAGTAGACCGGTTTCGTCCTTATTGGGAACACATCATGTACTGGCCGGAATTTGCCGCGCACAGAAATCTAAACTGGACATGTCTGTTTCGGAATCTGGTGCTCAATTCATTTAGCCATCCTGCCGCACACTACATTGCACACAATTTTCAGTTATATACTCACTGATGTAACTTGGTTAGTCTTTTTATCCATTAGGTGCAGCCAATATGGCATCAATTTAGACCCAAAGTTCCAACTAACCACTCTCAATCTGTCATTACTGCACGGACAACACACTACACGGGGAAGTGGTATTCAAATGAACATTTATACAATTAAACGAACATTGGTTGCGCGGGTGGTGATAACAATTATTAAAATCGACTTTGCGCTCTTGATATAAACACCTGACACATTAATTACTTACATGTGTCAGTATAAATTAAGAATTGAATAGTGTAGAAAAGACAATTCATCCAATAGACCGGTTTCGTCCTTATTGGGAACACATTATATACTGGTCGGAATTTGCCGCGTATATGATTCGAATCTGGGCAGGCCTGCTTTGGAATCCTGTGCTGTTATCACTTAGCCATCCTGCCGCACACTACACTGCACATAATTTTCAGTTACATACTAACTAATGTAATTTTGTTATTCTTTTTTTCTTTTAGTTAGAACACATATGGCATCCATTTAGACATAAACTTCCAACTAACCATCCCCTATCTATCATTACTGAACAGACGCGACAATACATGGGGGAATGGTATTGAAATGAACATTTGTATATTTAAACGAACGTTGTTTGCGCGGGTGGTTATAACAATTATTTTATTCAATTTTGCGGTTTTGATAAAAACACCCAACCCATTAATTACATACATACTTCAGTATAAACTAAGAATTATATAGTGTAGAAAAGGAAATTCATCCATTAGACCGGTTTCGTCCTTATTGGGAACTCGTCATGTACTGGCCAGAATTTGCCGCGGACAGGACTCGAACCTGGGCACGTCTGCTTCGGAATCTGGTGCCCTAACCATTAAGCCATCTTTCCGCACCCTACACTGCGCACAATTTTCAATTATATACTAACTAATGTAACTTGGTTAGTCTATTTTTCCTTTAGGTGGAGCTCATATGGCATCCATTTAGACCCAAAGTTCCAACTAACCATCCCCAATCTGTCATTACTGAACAGACACCACATTACATGGGGAAGTGGTATTGAAATGAACATTTATATAATTAAACGAACATTGGTTGCGCGGGTGGTGATAACAATTATTATAATCAAGGTTGCGGTCTTGATATAAACACCTGACCCATTAATTACTTACATATGTCAGTATAAACTAAGAATTGTATAGTGTAGAAAAGGCAATTCATCCAGTAGACCGGTTTCGTCCTTATTGGGAACTCATCAAGTACTGGCCAGAATTTGCCGCGGACAGGACTCGAACCTGGGCACGTCTGCTTCGGAATCTGGTGCTCTAACCACTGAGCCATCCTGCCGCACACTACACTACACACAATTTTCAGTTATATACTAACTAATGTAACTTGGTTAGTCAATTTTTCCTTTAGGTGGAGCTCATATGGCATCCATTTAGACCCAAAGTTCCAACTAACCATGCCCAATCTGTCATTACTGAACAGACACCACACTACATGGGGAAGTGGTATTGAAATGAACATTTATATAATTAAACGAACATTGGTTGCGCGGGTGGTGATAACAATTATTATAATCAAGGTTGCGGTCTTGATATAAACACCTGACCCATTAATTACTTACATATGTCAGTATAAACCAAGAATTGTATAGTGTAGAAAAGGCAATTCATCCAGTAGACCGGTTTCGTCCTTATTGGGAACTCATCAAGTACTGGCCAGAATTTGCCGCGGACAGGATACGAACCTGGGCACGTCTGCTTCGGAATCTGGTGCTCTAACCACTGAGCTATCCTGCCGCACACTACACTGCACACAATTTTCAGTTATATACTAACTAATGTAACTTGGTTAGTCTATTTTTCCTTTAGGTGGAGCTCATATGGCATCCATTTAGACCCAAAGTTCCAACTAACCATGCCCAATCTGTCATTACTGAACAGACACCACACTACATGGGGAAGTGGTATTGAAATGAACATTTATATAATTAAACGA